>WNWK01004674.1:0-120000 GCA_009830355.1 Cherax destructor
GGGTGTGGTAATGTCCGAAGACCTCACCTTCAAGGATCACAACAATGCCACTATTACAACTGCGAGGAAACTGCTAGGATGGATAATGAGAACATTCAAGACAAGAGATGCCAAGCCAATGATGATCCTTTTTAAATCCCTTGTTCTCTCTAGGCTAGAATACTGCTGTACATTAACATCCCCATTCAAGGCAGGTGAAATTGCAGATCTAGAGAATGTACAGAGAACCTTTACTGCACGTATAAGTTCCATCAAACACCTTAACTACTGGGAACGCCTAGAAGCACTAGACTTATATTCACTGGAGCGCAGGCGAGAGATATATATCATAATCTACACCTGGAAGATTCTGGAGGGACTGGTCCCTAATATGCACACAGAAATCACTCCATACGAAAGCAAAAGAATTAGAAGACGGTGCAACGTACCCCCAATGAAAAGTAGGGGCGCCACTGGTACACTAAGAGAAAACGCAGTAAGTGCCCGGGGCCCAAGACTGTTCAACAGCCTTCCACCAGCAATTAGGGGCATTACCAGTGGACCTCTGGTTGCCTTCAAGAGGGAGCTGGACAGATACCTAAAGTCAGTGCCAGATCAGCCGGGCTGTGGTTCGTACGTTGGACTACGTGCAGCCAGCAGTAACAGCCTCGTTGATCAGGCCCTGATTCACCGGAAGGCCTGGTCGTAGACCGGGCCGCGGGGACGGCGATCCCCGGAATGCCCTCCAGGTAGACTCCATGTAGGTAGACTCCTCTACCTCAATGATCCGAGAAGCGCATCCCTTTAATATCATAAGCTTAGCCTACTCTTCCTTAATGATTCGAGAAAGGTACACCCTCAAACCATAAATCGAGTCCCTTCTCCCTCAATAAACACTAAATGAATAGTGCAGAATGGGGAATGAATTTCTAATGCAGTTATATATCGGTAGTGAAGGTTTGAAGAAAATCTGAAGAGGCATTCACATGAAACCTAATATCCGAATTACTTTGCCAAAAATGACAAATTGCCATATAATAAGACCAAAAATTAATTCCAACCCTCACCAAGATATATCAGCGTTAAAAGTTTAAAGTCAAGCCGAAGAGGTTTTTATAATTACCTCACTGAGACCAATACTCCAAAGTACTCCAACACTTTACACTTAAAGCCGCTCAGGAGTTGTTGTCCCAAGTTATCGGTGTTAAAGTTTCACAAGTTATCACACGAAAACTAGTACTTAAATTTTCCCAATTTGTTCAATAAAATTGGTAAAATTCCAAATCCAGCCAATCAAAAGTGGCACTTTCCACTTATTGCATGGAAATCAATTTGTTTAACTGAATCGACAAATTAAAACTTACTCAAACTAGAATTAATGTGAAGCTTTCCTAAAAAAATCCTCTAAACATTTGAAGGTGATGAGAAAAGGCGAAGTTAATGTACGGTGTAGAATATTCCCAGTTTCATCAGATTGATGGTATGATATTGACAAGTTGATGAGTAAGACATACTACTTGCAACACTCGGGTGTCTTTATTAGCCTGATCAGTAAGAAGGCGTGAGGATGGAGCATTTTATACTGGAGCCAGAGAACAGGTGCAGCAGTTGAAGACATCGTCACATGTGGACGGCGCCCACTAGCGGAAATAGCTCAGGTCCAATGGGTGGGCCACTAATCTAATGCTACTTGTCTGACACAGACACCATGGAAGCCTGGTACAGGGGATATCTTCTAACACTTCATTGCTAATCTCCGGCCCAACTTAAGGCCCGTCACGTGTGGGCCTCGCCCACATGTGACGACGTCTTAAACTGATGCTCAAATTGTCGCATAAAATTAAGCAGAGAGAACCTGCTTGTGTCATATCTTGCGTGAGTCTTCTCCTGGTTAGAGTACACCATCACTGAAAATTTTAATCCAATCAGACGAAGCCTTTGCAAGGTATAAATGAAAACATCAGAGGAAGAAAAATATCAGGCAGTTATATATGGGTACTCCTTCAAGGATATCTAATAATACTGATAAAAATAATAATAATAGTTATAAAAATACTAATGATGATAGTAACAACAACAACAATAATAATAATAATAATAATAATAATAATAATAATAATAATAATAAGAAGAAGAAGAAGAAGAAGAAGAAGAAGAAGAAGAAGAAGAAGAAGAAGAAGAAGAAGAAGAAGAAGAAGAAGAAGAAGAAGAAGAAGAAAAGAAGAAGAAAGAAGAAGAAGCAGAAGAAGAAGAGAAGAAGATGAAAAAAAAAAAAAAAAAAAAAGAACAAGAACTGGAAAAACATGGGATCGACGACACTTTAGCCAATATCTACAATACGAAAATTCCCAATTTAAGACACGAACGCTGAGAGCTCTCTCACGAACATGAAATAATACTAACCCAAGCAGGTCACAGCATTAAAAGAACAGTAGAAATTACGCATAAAAAACTATCAGCAGTAAATGGAAAGCCTGGAAGACTAGCGTAGCAGGAGAACAATACACTGATAAAATACAGCTGATCTGTAACATGAACATACTTAAAAGCGTGTAGTCGTTCTCACAGCTGGCGTTATCAGTGGAGATAAAAGTCTTGCAACAAATTTCTGTCTCGATGCGAAGCAAGGATCATCTGCATGACCCGAGATAACACAAACCAGAAGAAATCTTGTGAAAACGCAGTGCGTTACACATCGAAAGGTGTGTGTCAGTGCATACAAACTAAAGTGTGTGTGTATGTGTGTGTGTGTACCCACCTATTTCTGGTTGCAGGGGTCGAGTTATTGGCCCCGCCTGTGTGTGTGTATCTTAGAAATAAGTCAGTCTTTGACTTTATTTGGTTATTAAATGGTAAAGTCAACTTAATATTCTTTGATTATTATAATCATAGCGGAGCGTTAAACCCATAGGGATTATACAGCGCCTTTTTTTTTTTTTGGGGGGATTGGAAGGTTTTCAGGCTCAATTCAATGAACTGGGGCAAAGGTCAAATTCCCTAGATCAAGAGCCCTTCACCAGCATCAAGGAACCTCCCTTAAGAGCTTCTTTGATGAGTCTATAACATGTGTGTGACCTCAAGACAGTTCTTTAACATTTGTTTACGTTATCTTCACAAAGCTTGCATAAAAGTTACGTACTTTGTTAAAAGCTGGTCAGTATTAGTTAGAGAAAAGCTTGGACTGATTTTAGCCTACACAGGACCCGGTTCTTTTTTTTTTTTTTTTTTAAATCTGAACATTTGAAGTAGTGCTTTTTATGTCGCATCTGATTAGCCTCAAGACTTCTATGTTCATAACGTACAAATGAAGCCTCTGAGCGGCTTCAAGCTTAATGAGCATCTTTGTTTCAGGATATTGTTCTCTTTCGTCTCTTTGAAAGGTATGAATTAGATTTAGATCGTATATGTCCTAATTTATAATTTTTATTGAAGAAATTTGGATATTAGCTTAAACATGATGAGTTATTAATATTTTTTTTTTATTCCCTTCAAATCTTCAACACTAATATTTAGAAGCTCACTGCATGTGGCAAGATGTGATGAAATAACTCATCAGAAGCATAGTGTTCCGGGGTATGGGATACACAGCCTACCTTCTGCTCTGCTCTGTGGTTTGGCTGTGTGGCAAAAGTACTGTGTATTTTGATGTAGAGTTTGCAGGTTTGACTCCTGCTGTGGATTGAGAGATAATGTTTTGTAAATAATTTCGTGTTTAGAGTAAGGTAAAAAAGCAGCACTGAATATCTGAGAGGAAATGAGCATCTCTCTAAGTTTCAATATATATATATATATATATATATATATATATATATATATATATATATATATATATATATATATATATATATATATATTGAGAGAGAGAAAGAGAGAGAGAGAGATGCTCCTCTCTTCTCAAATATTCACTGCTGCTTTTTACCTTACTCTAAACCGGTTTTCTCTTTTTTCTTCCCTCCTGGTGGTGGCGAATGCGGATCTCCACACTGCCAAGACCCCACACACACACACATACATACATACATACATACATACACACACACACACGTAAATAAACAAGTTTCAATTGTCTGTGAACAAGTGATCCGTTCTGGAGAGTTCGGGTACTCCCCACTGAAGAATGTGGATCACCGAAATTGGACCACCCTGCTTTTTTTTTTAAATTCAGATTTCTCCCTCCATCTCTCTGTCTCTGTCTGTCTGTCTGTCTCTCTCTCTCTTGACCTTTGGAGGAGCGAGATACCAAAGCTTTCGTGTTATGGTCGTGGCTTGCTTCAGATTTTTTTTAAGGAGCCAGCCAAGAAGTGGAGAGTGAACGTGCAGGTCAATATACAAAAGACGTGACCAGCTACTCCAGTGTATACAAGACGTGTATTATGGAGCTACATTATACACAAGATGTGCAATGTTATTACATTATACACAAGCTGCATAATGGAACTATATTATACACAAGATGTACATTATCATTATTTTATACACAAGCCCTATAATGGTACTACATTATACATAAAATGTACAATGATACATTGCAACTGTTTCTTGGTACTTTATTATGTACAATGAGCATCTTCTTTCCCAAGGATACATAAAGTATGTCTCGCTCCCACAGTATACATAGCGATTCCTTTTAAGCATCACAGCGTAAATTAGATGCATCAGCCATAGGCGTTCCGGAGAGCCTCGCTCAATTTCACGAAAAATATATCATACCATTCTAAAAATAAATTTCCAAATTGGCACCTACCCCGCTATTAACAATCCCAACCTAAGTAGGATGCGACAGTGTCCAAAGGTTTTTAAGCTGAACAGGAGAGGCTTTTTCAAGTTAACGCACAGAAGCCAAATCAAGCCACGGACTATTTAGAATTGACCTGAGGACACCTCTGCCAAGAACCACGTGACCATCTTAGTTGCAGAAACACCAGCGGTGAAAATTTGAAGCCGCTCGGATGATTCGTTATAAAGAAAAACCACGAAAATAACTAATAACTAAAAATAATTGAAATATCTCAAACTATAGTTTCTTGTTATTTTAGGATAAATTAAATATTTCTTTGTATTGTAATGAAGAAATAGTGATTCTCTTTTTACTGGTCTACTGTACTGATCTGCTGTACTGGTCTGCTGTACTGGTCTGCTGTATTGGTCTGCTGTACTGGTCTACTGTACTGGTCTAATGTACTGGTCTGCTGTACTGGTCTGTTGTACTGGTCTACTGTACTGGTCTGCTGTACTGGTCTACTGTACTGGTCTACTGTACTGGTATTCTGTACTGGTCTATTGTACTGGTCTACTGTACTGGTCTACTGCACTAGTCTACTAGACTGGTCTAATGTATTTGTTTATTGTGGTTGTCTGCTTAACTGATCTATCGTAGTGGTTAATTGTATATGTCTAATATAACAGTAGTGGTCTGCTGTAGTGACCCACTTTAGTGGTCTACAGCACAGGTTATTTGTAGAGATCTATTGTAGTTGTCTACTCTCGTAGCCTAATACTGATAGGTTTTAGTGGTCTTCGACGATGATCTACTGTAGTGGTTTAATGTATCGGATCTATTGTAGTGGTTTAATGTATCGGATCTGTTGTAGTGGTTTAATGTATCGGATCTACTGTAGTGGTATGCTATGGTGGTACACTGTAGTAATCTACTGTAGTGACCTACTCTATTGATCTATTTCTGCAGTCTCCAACAAAAAAATATACTACAGTGATTTAATATATCGTGCTTACTTTAGTGGTTTAATGTATCGGGTCTACTGTAATGGTTTATTGTATCGGGTCTACTGTAGTGGTTTAATGTATCGGGTCTACTGTAGTGGTTTAATGTATTGGGTCTATTGTAGTGGTTTAATGTATCGGGTCTACTGTAGTGGTTTAATGTATCGGGTCTACTGTAGTGGTTTAATGTATCGGGTCTATTGTAGTGGTTTAATGTATCGGGTCTACTGTAGTGGTTTAATGTATCGGGTCTACTGTAGTGGTCTAATGTATCGGGTCTACTGTAGTGGTGTAGTGTATCGGGTCTACTGTAGTGGTTTAATGTATCGGGTCTACTGTAGTGGTCTAATGTATCGGGTCTACTGTAGTGGTGTAGTGTATCGGGTCTACTGTAGTGGTTTAATGTATCGGGTCTACTGTAGTGGTCTAATGTATCGGATCTACTGTAGTGGTGTAGTGTATCGGGTCTACTGTAGTGGTTTAATGTATCGGGTCTATTGTAGTGGTTTATTGTATCTGGTCTACTGTAGTGGTTTAATGTATCGGGTCTACTGTAGTGGTTTATTGTATCATGTCTACTGTAGTGATTTAATGTATCGGGTCTACTGTAGTGGTGTAGTGTATCGGGTCTACTGTAGTGGTGTAGTGTATCGGGTATACTGTAGTGGTATGCTGTGGTGGTGTTAGGGAAACCTTACTGAGCCAGATACTACAGAGGTTTATGTAAAGTGTCATCTTATCTGCTAACTGATTAATGGTTACTGGGATGATCATGGCCCCCGCGGCGCGCTCCAGGTTTATGCTCTCTCGTATTTACCCGGACATTTAAACAGACCGCGTTTACCCTGAAGGCTGAGATTTTCCTCATTAACTACTTAAAATGCAGTTTGAAGAACATTTCATTTGTGATAATTTGTGAGTTTCTACACAATATAACGACAGTTTTGTTATTTATAAGGAAACTGTCGATCAGTGTGTGGATCACTGGTGAGGAGGAAGAAGGTTGTTGTTGTTGTTGTGTGTGTCTGTGTGTCACTGCTAAGAACTGAGAAGGATGTCAACAGTGTGTGTCTATGTGTCACTGCGAAGGATTGAGGAGAATGTTAACAGTGTGTGTGTGTGTGTGTGTGGTCACTGCTAAGGACTGAGGAAGATGTCAACAGTGTGTGTATGTGTGTGTGTGTGTGGGTCACTGCGAAGGACTGAGGATGATGTCAAAAGTGTGTGTATGTGTGTGTGTGTGTGTGGGTCACTGCTAAGGACTGAGGAGGATGTCAACAGTGTGTGTATGTGTGTGTGTGTGTGTGTGGGTCACTGCTAAGGACTGAGGAGGATGTCAACAGTGTGTGTGTGTGTGTGTGGGTCACTGCTAAGGACTGAGGAGGATGTCAACAGTGTGTGTGTGTGTGTGTGGGTCACTGCAAAGCACTGAGGAGAATGTCAACAGTGTGTGTATGTGTGTGTGTGTGTGTGGGTCACTGCTAAGGACTGAGGAGGATGTCAACAGTGTGTGTATGTGTGTGTGTGTGGGTCACTGCTAAGGACTGAGGAGGATGTCAACAGTGTGTGTGTGTGTGTGTGTCACTGCAAAGCACTGAGGAGGATGTCAACAGTGTGTGTATGTGTGTGTGTGTGTGTGGGTCACTGCTAAGGACTGAGGAGGATGTCAACAGTGTGTGCATGTATGTGTGTGTGTGTGGGTCACTGCTAAGGACTGAGGAGGATGTCAACAGTGTGTGTATGTGTGTGTGTGTGTGTGTGGGTCACTGCTAAGGACTGAGGAGGATGTCAACAGTGTGTGTGTGTGTGTGTGTGTGTGTGTGTGTGTGTGTGGGTCACTGCAAAGCACTGAGGAGGATGTCAACAGTGTGTGTATGTGTGTGTGTGTGTGGGTCACTGCTAAGGACTGAGGAGGATGTCAACAGTGTGTGTATGTGTGTGTGTGTGTGTGTGGGTCACTGCTAAGGACTGAGGAGGATGTCAACAGTGTGTGTATGTGTGTGTGTGGGTCACTGCTAAGGACTGAGGAGGATGTCAACAGTGTGTGTATGTGTGTGTGTGTGTGTGTGTGTGTGTGTGTGTGTGTGTGGGTCACTGCTAAGGACTGAGGAGGATGTCAACAGTGTGTGTGTGTGTGTGTGTGTGTGTGTGTGTGTGTGTGTGGGTCACTGCTAAGCAGTGTAAATAATTACACTAATTGGCCTTAACTTCGTGCTCACTGCCCATTCTCGTTTTACTTCGCTCGTTTCTATCCCTTCGCTCTTCCCAGAGCTAATGTCTGAACGATCCCAGCAATGGGATTTCTTTCTTTTATCTCTTTAGACTATGTTACATAAACCTAAAAAAAAAAAAGGAGTATATTTTAACTACAAATGAGCATATTAAAAAAAATAAAAATAAACATATGGCAATAGTATTGGTATGCACGAACGAAAATTCCATTCTCCTCACGTACCTCTCAATGAAGTTATCTATTATAGCAACTTTATTTATTTTTGCTCTTCGCTCGAAGGACAAGAATTTGATAGTGTTTTAAGCACTTGCAGTCGCCTTCAAGCCATCACAAGGTAATCGTGAGTGAGTTGTCGGTGAACATTTTACGAGGTAAATATCTCGACTTGCATAACTGAGTGTTGGGTAGCAATTTCCTACCCTATGTAGTGTAAAGGTCTCTTACGACGTCATCGAGAAAATTGAGGTGATCTTGTCCCATCATCTTTCCTGCCCAGGTGATACTTTACTGTTGTGATCTTGAAAGCGGGAACATCTTTCTTCGTGGTTACATCGCTGTCTTTTACACTTATTTACTGTGATAGGAATTTACTGCGCATTGTTTTCCATGATAAAATTTTATTGCGCGTTGTTTTCTAATTCAACCTTGATAAATTCGCATTTCAAGTAACAGAGAAACCGAAAACAAACTCCCTAGACATCATATTATCCCATGTAAGCTTTGACATCACCTGGAGGTGATATTTAATATGTTGCCAACAGTGGTTGTGCGCTTTCAATCGTTGTTTCTATTAAATTAAAGTTAATCTTCATTTTTCACTGGAGCAGTGAAGCTACTGTAGCTATCATGTGCACCAACGTACTCTTTGCTTCGTCACTGCTGTGTCAAACTCAGCATCTTATATTTACTTCTCCACTGCGTCTGCTGTCTCCAATATTTATCACTTTTGTATTCAACTGAGGAAGGTTGCTGAGCAGGCGAAAAGTTTCGGCAATAAAGAAACCCAAATGCTGCACATGCCTGAAGTACCTAATTACTGCTGCTTTCCGTGAATGATGTCGTCTTATGCGCGGAGGTTTCTTATCCTGTTTTCTTCAAGCCGGACCGAAACTTTGTCATAAGTTTCTTTCTACTATGTTTGAGTTATTTGCGTATTGTTTGGTAGAGCTTTGGGATCCAATACATCTGGTGAGCGTACCCACACTCGCGGGAGCTTGAGTGATTATTCATGTTTGCTTGGCAGCATACACAGCAAGGTCTCGGGTAGTGTTGAATCGCTGATCACTGGGTCACTCACGGTAGTAGATGTATTGCAAACAAATACATAAAGGGGGAATACGGCTGGTGCTTGATGGGAAAAATACCGGAGTCTTCATTAGTGAGTGGTATAAAAATTATTTATCACCTGATTCCCTCGAACAAGAGGTTGAAAATTTAAATGTATTAAAAAAACACTGACATGCCATAATGTGCTCCCCCCACTCAAAAAAGGCAAAGGAAAAAAAAACAATCAAAATCTGACTGGTTCAGTAATGTAAAGGTGAAATAAAATGTTAGTTAATAGAGCAAATGTATTGTGGAGAAGGAATTCTTCCATAAAAAATACAGATTTCTTCAATCCAGTGGTGAGTGTGGGCAGGGAGGAGGAGTGCAGGACTTTCATGGGTGGTATACACAGATATCCGTGCACAGCCAGTATGCAAGAAGACCGAAATAGTCTCAGCAAAGATAAAAACGCCATAGCAGCACATCCGAACTTTCAGGAAAGAACAAAGGAATTAATGGAAGAATGAGTTTAGGAATCATGAGCATCTGTATCAGATGACATGAGCGAGGTGCAGAATAAACTACTTAGACAGAGAGACGATAACATCAAAAGTGCAACACGGGAAGGTATAACTGATTTGCCAATTAGGGATTTAGAAATGTGGTAATGCAATTAAAAATCGACCGTCATAAGCCCCTGGGGATGATGTTATCACTTATGAGATAATTGAAGCGATTATAAAAGTCAATGGGCAAATTTTGTTCGACATATTTGTTTTTTATTAGGAGACGTTAAAAAACAATTGAAGGAAGCCATCCTCATCCTTATCCCTAAACGAAGAGAGACGAATGGTTTTAGATTCATCTCATTTACGTCATATTTATGTAAAATCTTGGACAGAATATTACCGAATAGATTACTGTATAAGATATAAGATAAATTAGGCCCACTGAACCGTTTCATGAAAAATACAGGTAACGGATATTGCATCACAACCATGTTTGTAAATAATGGGGTACATCTCAACCTTCGGTGATTTGAAAGGGGCTTCGACAGAGTCTAATGTATAGTCATAATCGATGAATTACCTGGGATGAGAGATACAGACACATTATTAATGTGGAATAAGGAAAATATATGACATAGGAGCTAAAATAAAGTTTCAGGAAAAAATACAGTTGTACAGAATGAAGCGTAAGGTTACACCCCCCAAGGTGGTGTTCTCAGCCCCATGATGTTTAGTGTTTTGAAAATCATAGTCGCTAGACTCAAGTACTGTTCAGGTGTGGCCAATGTAGGGTATGTTGTTTATATCCTGACTCAATCTCTGTGCAATGACAAAATAAAACTAGCGATGAAAGAACATGATGAAAAGTGCGCGGATATGGGTTTTACAATAATCATAGTGAAAAATCCAAAGCCATGTCTGTGAGTTAAATAAATAAAGAGTCAGTCTATACAACATTGAAAATTTCATGCATTAGATGAAACAAATGTGTTTGATAAAGTGGAAATAAATAATAATAAGTAGATACAGTGTTGGTCAGGGTTTATGTAGGTTCCCTGTATATGTAGCAGTTAGTGTAGCACTTCCTTGAAAGAAAGATCAAAGTGCGTTAAGAGGACAAACACACACACACACACACACACACCGCAAACAGAATACAGCCTAGGGGGCCAAAGACTACAAACCTCACTCAAGGAAAAGGATCTTGAAGTAAGTATAATACCGAACATATCTCCTGAGGCGAACATCAACCAAATAACCGCTGCAGCATATGGGCGACTAGCAAACCTAAAAATAGGTTTCCGACATCTCAGTAAGGAGTCGTTCAGGACTCTGTACACCGTGTATGTGAGGCCTATATTAGAGTATGCAGCACCAGTTTGGAACCCACACCTGGTGAAGCACGTCAGGAAATTATAGAAAGTGCAAAGGTTTGCAACGAGACTAGTCCCGGAGCTAAGGGGCATGTCCTACGAGGAGAGGTTAAGGGAAACTGACCTTACGACACTGGAGGACAGGAGGGGCAGGGGGGACATGATAATAACATAAAATACTGAGAGGAATCGACAAGGTGGACAGAGATAAGATGTTCCAGAGATGGAACACAGCGACAAGGGGTCACAATTGAAAGTTGAAGACTCAGATGAACCACAGAGATGTTAGGAAGTATTTCTTCAGTCACAGAGTTGTCAGGCAGTGGAATAGTCTAGAAAGCGAGGTGGTGGAGGCAGGATCCATACATAGCTTTAAGAAGAGGTATGATAAAGCTCACAGAGCTTTTTTCTGAAGAGGCGGTGCCAGGAGCCATGAATCGACCCCTGCAACCACAATTAGGTGAGCACACACACACACACTATATATATATATATATATATATATATATATATATATATATATATATATATATATATATATATATATATATATATATATATATATATTCAGTTTTCGCCATTAATAAATTATTGTTCATAATACCGGTTTTGATATAAATACGAGAGGTGTGGAGACGGGACAAGCTACAAGTCACACACAGCTATAAACAAGGAGAGCTGATAGCCACCACTGGCTATATAATACTTTTCTTTCTTGTACCTGTTGCCTTTCGAGCATAACAATGTGATTAACTCTAAATTATATCACACATAATTATTAATTTAAATCGGCTTTAATTAAATTGTTGCTTTTAACCGGTCCTGCTTCGTAGGCAAGTGAGCTTACATCACCCGCTGAGTACGATAGACAATGTCCAGTCTATCTTGTCACCTGCGAGCTGGGTGAGCTCGCAGGACACATGTATGGCACGCGATTTAGTGTTCTAGCTTCACACACCTGTTGACTCCTTCCTAACTCAGACCTCATCATTGAATTCCTTCTAACCTGATCACGTTTCACGCTCTTTATTCATACAACTTTTTGTTTTCCCCCGTAATCAACGTCTATTCCTCACCTTTACTCCACTCACCTCTTGTCCCTTGTCAACCCCAGCTCAACCCCCAACCGTGCCTTCCTCTTGCCCTCACTTTCCTTCTTCCCCGGCCCCTGCCCCTTGCCCTCTAGACAACAGGGGGGCACAGGGCGGCACCTTTATACCCCCGCCTCCCTCCCGTGCGAGGAGGGTGTTATTACACAATTAGCCTCTTAATTCGCTCTGTGGACGAGCAGAACACTCGCCGACTCAGAGGATAGTCGACATCGCCATACACTGAGCGTGCATTGAGTTGTGTCGAGTGGCAGGAGTGTGGCTGCCAGTCGACAAGTGCTGCAACCAAACAAGTGTATAGTAAAAGTGAATCATAGTAGGTATCCTTTTGTTTATCCACGTTCATGTTATCACAGTGAGTTAATGATCTACTCAGACTTCTAACTGTATTCCTATGAGATTCTCTTTCATTATTTATTGTTTGCCTGTTTGTGGTGGTATTTACGATGGGTGTTAGCAGCAGTGGTCGTAGTGACTAATGGCGTTAAAAGCAGTGGTCGTAGTGACTAAGGATGTTAGAAGCAGTGTCGTAGTGACTAATGGTGTTAGAAGCAGTGGTCGTAGTGACTAAGGATGTTAGAAGCAGTGTCGTAGTGACTAAGGGTGTTAGAAGCAGTGGTCGTAGTGACTAAGGGTGTTAGAAGCAGTGTCGTAGTGACTAAAGGTGTTAGAAGCAGTGGTCGTAGTGACTAAGGGTGTTAGAAAGAGTGGTCGTAGTGACTAAGGGTGTTAGAAGTAGTGGTCGTAGTAGCTACGCGTATTTTAAACTGATATTCAATCACTAAATAATACACATGACACAATAATATACGTATAGCATAACCTCACAAAATCCCGCCATTAAATATAATTAACCAATGAATAAACAGAGCAACAATTACCAAAATAAATTTCCCACGATCCTACGATAACTATCTCCAACAAAATCTTGTGTGTATGTGTGTGTGTGTGTGTGTGTGTGTGTGTGTGTGTGTGTGCGTGAGAGGGAGAGAAAAGGCATGACCTGGTGAAGGAGTTTAAAAGGCAAGTGTAGATGAGGCGAGAGTGGGTGGAAAAGGGTGAGTGAATATGGTTGGAGTTCAGATGGAATTTGGATGAGTGTGTGGGTGGGTGTGTGTGGTTGGATGGGTGGGCGTGTAACTCGGTGAGTGAGCGAATATATGGGTAAATATATGAATGTTTGAAGGTTAAAATATTGTGTGGGAGGATGGGCTGGAGGGTAGTTGAACATGTACAACCTTCACTAGGCTAAGTAGCTGGATTAATAATAATAATAATAATAATAACAACAACAACAATAATTGTAATAATAATAATAATAATAATAAAATAACAATAATTGTAATAATAATAATAATTACAATAATTATAATAATAATAATAAAATATAATAATTAATAATAATAATAATAATAATAATTACAATAATTATAATAATAATTAAAAATAATAATAATTAATAATAAAAATAATAATTAATAATAAAAATAATAATTAATAATAGAAACAATAATTAATAATACAAATAATAATAATTACAATAATAATTATAATAATAATAATAATTAAAAATAATCAATAATAATAATAATAATAATCATAACAATAGGTGAAGCATCGTGAGGAAGGGTTAACAGGTGTTGAAAGATGAGGCGAGACAAGTGGACCTTTGGTGGGTGGTTGAAGTAGGCGTGTCTGAGAGGCTGCCAAGGGATGGCGGGCGGTGTGTGGGTGGGTGGGTGGTGATGGAGGAAGTGGGCGGGGTGGGACAGACGGCAGGTTTACGACACGTCGTGCCAGGCTGCACCAAGGCGTCGCATGGGGGAGGAACACCCCGGCCACAGCGTCCACGATTTACTGCCTCGCTGCAGGACCCACCTGCTTATCTGGTGACCTTTTCTGCCTGCTGTAGGCAGGGGGAAGGGAAGGGTCATGCGTGAGTCTCGACGTGAGTCAGGCAGGTGTTGGGGGGCTCAAAGCCCTCTTCTTCCTCCTCCGTCGTCACTCCTTGTTCAGGTGTGGCCGGTCACAGGTAGCTGGTCAGATTAATTAGCTTGGTGAGGATGGGTCAGAGTGGTCAGGTGTGGTTCGTCAGGTGTGATCGATCGCATGTAGTCGATCAGGTTGGTCAGGTTAATTAGACTGGTCAGGATTGTCGTGTGTGGTTAGACTGGTGAGGTGTGGTTGGTGAGGCTGGACCAGAGTGGTTTCCAATGAAACATCACCTCACCTTCACTATCTCCCAGTCGTGTATATTCTCTGATGTCGTGAAGATCAGAAAATAAACCTAGTAAATTGTTCTCTAAAACCTTTATTATTAAACATATTTCATTCTCCTTGAAAGCTGTGACCTCACAGGGAAGTGATGTGAAAATCACACTGGAATGTCTCTATATCAGAAACACTCTTGACCTGGTCTCCCTTAATCATACTACTACTAATAATAATGTTAGTAGACAACAACCACCCAGGGAGGTACTACCGTCTTGCCAAATGCGTGTGAAACGGAAACCTGTAATTGTTTTACACAATGGCAGGAATGCTGGTGTCTTTTTCTTTCTGTCTCATACGTTTTGCAACTTCTACTTACACTTAGTCACACTACATATACATGTACACGTATAAGTAAACACACATCTGAATTTTCTCCTATTTTTTTTAAACAGTTCTTGTTCTTTTTATTTCCTTTGATCTCCCTGGGAAAGTGGAAAAGAATCTTTCCTCCGTAAGTCATGTGTGTCGTAAGAGGCGACTAAAATGCTGGGAGTAATGGGCTAGTAACCCCTTCTCCTGTATACATTACTAAACATAAAAAAAACTTTAGATGTTGTAGTGTGAGTAAAGGAACATTTATGAAGGGATTCAGGGAAACCGGCAAGCAGGACTTGAGTCCTGGAGGTGGGAAGTATAGTGCTTCCACTCTGAAGGAGGAGTGTTGAAATACATATATTTATATTTACAATTATTCGAAAGTCCTCTGACAGAAGTTGATTACCTCCCATTCCACATGAGCTCTATAATCACTGCGCCTTCAGCACTTCCCTACGAATATGTTGCTCTTCACTGACTGAACAAGTAAAATGCAGTTCGTCACAGAGAGTCAGTGGCTAAAATATTACTCATTTTTTTATGTGTACAATGTTGATGAGCTCTGTTGAGGCCAATTAAACACATGTATATCTCTAAACGAACCATCAAGACATGTATTTGAACCAACAGGTAAAAACTGTGGCCTTCATATGATAACGCGACACCAAAATCAACAGTAATACAGAGACGTACTAGTAATGAAAAAACTTTGGATTTTCCTATCAGAAGACGACACCAAACTCAACAGAAATGTAGAGAGAAGGTATGGATGAAGATGATGTTTCTGATCTCTCTATCAAAACAAAACAATATTAACAGTAATGCAGAGAGATGGTAACCAAGAAAGAAAAACTTGGGATCTTCGTATCGTAAAACAAAGCAGTGATGAACAATACGACAGAGAAAAATGTCAGTTAGCCAAGAACAAAGGTGTGATCTTCCTATCGTAATCCAGCACCAAGATCATACCAAGACAGATGCAAGTCAGGCCAAGAAAAGCCTTGTTACCTTCCATATCAGAAGGCAACACTGGAATAACGAGAATCCCTGCAATAATCGTATGAAATTACGACCGAACAGCAGAATCGCTGCCGAGAGAAAATGTAAACGAGAGACAATGGCTGGTCCGACAATCACAGCGGCCGGTCGGCCGAAGTAGGTGATTTGCACGAGCATAGCGGGAAGCGAGACCCATGTAACGACACCTAACTAGACGCTAATTTACGACTTTAATTGCGGTTAACCACTCGGGCAGAACAAGCTCAAAATAACGATCAGATAGATCCAAAACATAGTACTATCGAGGTTAAATTAGCCAATGAGGCAATAAATGAGAGAAGAGAAAGAGAGGGAACGGTAAAGAGCGAGATAGAGAGAGAGAGAAAAGAGAGAAAACAGGAGAACCTCACGGAGATCGCCGCTCGAGTTTAACCAAGAGTTTACGAGTTCAATTGCGTTTATTCGCTGAGGCAGAACAGCTGAAAATATTGGTGGGACGGACCGGGGCCCAGAGGAGATAAATTTTGCCAGCCGGGGAAGGTTCTACCTCAAGGTGGTATCACTGATGAACCGGGAAAGGTTCTCCCTCAAGGTGGCATCACTGATGAACCAGGGAAGGTTCCCCTTCAAGGTGGCATCACTGATGAACCAGGGAAGGTTCCCCTTCAAGGTGACATCACTGATGAACCAGGGAAGGTTCTCCCTCAAGGTGGTATCACTGATGAACCGGGGAAGGTTCCCCTTGAAGGTGACATCACTGATGAACCGGGAAAGGTTCTCCCTCAAGGTGGCATCACTGATGAACCAGGGAAGGTTCCCCTTGAAGGTGACATCACTGATGAACCGGGGATGGTTCCCCTTCAAGGTGGTATCACTGATGAACCGGGGATGGTTCCATCCTCAAGGTGGGCACAGTTTAGTCCTCAAAATGGCATCACTGTCAGGGCAGGGAAGGTTCTTTCCTCAGGTGGCAGCACTTGTGAGCCGAGGAAGACTCTCTTTCTAGGTGGCATCACTGACGACCTCATGTAGCGGAATGCGCTAAACACTCACGGTGTTCTTATCTCCAGTACACATTGTACCTGCTACCACTGGCACTGTGCTAAAGATATCACAATATCATGACAAATGCGACGATATCAAGCGATGTCACCGTCTCTCTGTCGAATAAGGAAGTGACAGCAAAACTGGAGGTGACAGCAAAACTGGAGGTGACAGCAAAACTGGAGGTGACAGCAATACTGGAGGTGACAGCAAAACTGGAGGTGACAGCAATACTGTAGGTGACAGCAATACTGGAGGTGACAGCAATACTGGAGGTGAAAACAATATTAGAGGTAGTAGGAATAGGGAGGTAGGTTTAAGGTAGTTAGGACCGACCACCTCAAAATTACCTCTCCACCTTTAAGGCCTCCAGTACTGTCATTATCTCTTCATTCGACCGATGAAGCCTGATGCACAGGCGAAACGTTTCGTCACTCTCAATCAACCTCAAAAAGAACAAAAACAAAAATAAACATCAATGAAATTGGAAACAAGAGAAGACATGTTTAAGAAGATTATTGAGAGGACACAAAATTCACACCACATAATTATTTAAAGTGTTTTTTGTTATCAAGTTCCTTTATATGTACATGTATACATATATATATATATATATATATATATATATATATATATATATATATATATATTATATATATATATATATGTGTGTGTGTGTGTGTGTGTGTGTACTCACTCACCTAGTTGTGGTTGCAGGGGTCGAGTCATAGCTCCTGGCCTGTGTGTGTGTGTGTACTCACCTAATTGTGGTTGCAGGGGTCGAGACTCAGCTCCTGGCCCCGCCTCTTTGCTGTCCGCTACTGGGTCTCTGCTCTCCCTGCTCCATGAGCTTTATCATACCTTGTCTTAAAACTATGTATGGTTCCCGCCTCCACTATATCGTTCGCTAGACTATTCCACTTCCTAACTACTCTATGGCTGAAGAACTGCTTCCTAAAATCCCTTTGACTCATCTGAGTTTTCAGCTTCCAGTTGTGTCCCCTTGTTTCTGTGTTCCCTCTTTGGAACATCCTGTCACTATCTACCTTGTCAATTCCCCGCAGTATTTTGTATGTCGTTATCATGTCTCCTCTAACTCTTCTGTAATCCAATGTTGTTAATCCTATTTCCCTCAACCTTTCTTCATATGGCATTCCCCTGTGTGTGTGTGTGTGTGTGTGTGTGTGTGTGTGTGTGTGTGTGTGTGTGTGTGTGTGTGTGCGCGCGCTCACCTATTTGTGGTTGCAGGGGTCGAGACTCAGCTCCTGGCCTCGCCCCTTCACTGATCGCTAATAGGTCCTCTCTCTCCCTGCTCCATGAGCTTTATCATACCTCGTCTTAAAGTTATGTATGGTTCCTGCCTCCACTACCTCACTTGCCAGACTATTCCACTTCCTGACAACTCTGTGACTGAAGAAATACTTCCTAACATCCCTTTGACTCATCTGAGTCTTCAACTTCCAATTATGACCCCTTGTTTCTGTGTCCCATCTCTGGAACATCCTGTCTCTGTCCACCTTATCTATTTCTCGCAGTATTTTGTATGTCGTTATCATATGTCCCATAACCCTCCTGTCCTCCAGTGTCGTCAGGCCGATTTCCCTTGGCAGCAAACCTTTGCACTTTCTCTAATTTCTTGACGTGCTTGACCAGGTGTGGGTTCCAAACTGGTGCTGCATACTCCAGTATGGGCCTGACGTACACGGTGTACAGTGTCTTGTACAGTGTATGTACTCACCTATATGAACTCACTTATATGTGGTTGCAGGGGTCGATTCATAGCTCCTGGCCCCGCCTCTTCACTGGTCGATACTAATTCACTCTCTCCCTGCTCCATGAGTGTGTGTGTGTCGAATAGATAAAACTTGCGATTTTGGCTTAAATATCAATGCTTTTCTTGCCGAATAAGACAAGCGAAAATTTGTGTATGCAATAATTTCGCAAAAATCATTATGAACCTAACGAAAAAAATATATTTCATTGTGTTTGTTTATTATTAAATTATTGTAAACTTATCTAAAATATATTTAGCTGGATTAGGCTAAATTAAATTGCGCTTGTTATAATAAGGTTAGGTAAGTTTTATAAGGTTCTTTTGGTACAAAATTATTAATTTTTACATTAACATAAATGAAAAAAATATCTTTAAACATATAAGAGAAAATTTTAGAAAGGACTTAATTTTAAATGAGTTCTTGCTAATTGACCAGTTTTACCTATTAGGCACGACACACACACACACATATATGTGTATTTATATATATATATATATATATATATATATATATATATATATATATATATATATATATATGTCGTGCCGATTAGGTAAAACTTGCGATTTTGGCTTAAATAGCAACGCTCACCTTGCCATATAAGGCAAGTGAAAATTTGTGTATGCAATAATTTCGCCCAAATCATTCTGAACATAACGAAAAAAATATATTTCATTGTGTTTGTTTATTATTAATTTAATGTTAACGTATCTAAAATATATTTAGTTGGGTTAGGCTAAATTAAATTGCGCTTGTTGTAATAAGGTTAGGTAGGTTTTCAAAGTTTCTCTTGGTACAAAATTATGAATTCTTACATTAACATAAATGAAAAAATATATCTTTAAACGTATAAGAGAAAATTTTAGAAAGGACTTAATTTTAGATGAGTTCTTGCTAATTGACCAGTTTTACCTAATCGGCACGACATATATATATATAAATAATGCAAATAACGCAAACCAATGCAAAACAACCACGGGGGGAGTAGAATGATAGCTCTAGGCCTTTCGTGTTGCAATCAACACATCATCAGGAGCTTGCAAAGTTGCAGAAGAGAGGAGGATGTCCAAGCAAATACGATCCCAAAGGACGTCTTCACTCCAATATCTTTTCCACGTGGGAAAGGAACAGCAGGGAATAGTGCATTATATGGCCGACCAGCTGTGTGATAGAGACCAAAACCAGCTGTGTGATAAAGTGTCAACCAGCTGCGTGATAAAGGACCAACCAGGTGTGCAGTAGAAAGTCAGCCAGCTGTGATACAGAGCCAGTCAGATGTGGGACAGAAGGTCAACCAGCTCTTTATCTCTGACTGGTCAGGGATAAAGGAGTGGTTGTCATCACCACAACTCCTTGTAGTGAATGACAAGCGCGGGTTTGTCCTTTCATGAAATACACTCAATGCTTTCCTTTATTTTTTCGGTAAAACAAACAAACATTATTACCACACACACGATCATAAGATAGATGGCATACTTGCAAATTTATCATATTCATATTTAATATCTTTAGCTATGATGCCGGTGCTGGCTGATACCGTTAGTGATGTACACTTCTAAGTCACCTGCGTCGCTCTGGTCTGGTAACTACATTCTCCAGCCTCTTCCGAGAAGTCACAGGGTCAGGTTTCTTACGGAGGATCGAGCCTCCGCGCTTCATATTTCCACTCGAGTGCTTTTTGACAAGTGATCACTCAGAAGTTTAACATTTCAGACAAAACAGCGATAAGTAATTCACCTGAAAACAGGACGAAGTTAGAGAGTACGTTATTAACGTAACTGATGCAGCAGCCACAGATGAAGACGCTTCTACCATCATCACTCACAATCACATACTAATGACTTCGCCCCACCTGTCATGTTGTGGCTTTACAACCGGTAAAAACTGTGTGTGTGTGTGTGTGTGTGTGTGTGTGTGTGTGTGTGTTGTGTGTGTTGTGTGTGTATGTTGTGTGTGTGTGTGTGTGTGTGTGTGTGTGTGTGTGTGTGTGTGTGTGTGTGTGTGTGTGTGTGTGTGTGTGTGTGTGTGTGTGTGTGTGTGTGTAGGGTACCTAGTTAGTGCACCTTTTCTCCTAGACTCTCTGGTTGTTGTCACATTTACCTCTAATAAGATCTTTAAGAGGTTAGTTCAGCTCCTCACACACTTCCTTGTGTTGTCTCGTCTTCTTCTGCTGATGAAGTTATGAAACAACTTCGGTTCCAACTTGTCTTTTGCTGCTTTGTCATTCTCAAATTGTCGCTCAGATTCTCTTCTCACTCTTCATATTCTTTTCTGACTCTTCTGCTTATTTTTCTATTTTCTTCTGTCCGCTTTACAACGTTTTTCCACACTCATGCACTTTGTTTTTTGTTTTGTTTTCTGCGTCTTTGATTGAAGCACACGCTCTCTTTGTTCTTACCATTGCATCTTTTGCGTACGAAGTTCTCTTCTGGCTCTGAGCACTTTCCAGCTAGGTACTACATCATCTTTGAAGTTTCTAATTCTGAAATCTGGTTTCTCCCGTCCCCCACCTGCTATTTTTCCCTCAGTACTAACTTCAATAAGATATTCGAAATTCAGTCTTGTATGGTTGCTAGCGCCCAGCACTCTCTCATATTCTATTTCACCTTTATCAGATGCACGTATGGTTAAAACTCTATATTCAGTTTTGTTGGCTTATCTCCTCCTCTGTTTGTTGAGTCCTTAACATGCTGACACTTGAGGTTTACTGCCCAGTCTCAGTCATCTTAGCCCTCCACGTTCTGGTCCCATATGTGGATCCAAGTTCTCCCAGGTTATTTTTTGTTGTTGAAAGCTCCCATGATTAGAATATTTGCTTTGGACACATGGACTCTTTTCCTGCTTCTTCCGTGGTGTGAATCACCACTTTTATTGCTGCATCTGTACTTCTTTCTTGGTCGTTTGCTATTCTGTGGTGGGTTGTAGATCACTGCTACTATTACTTTGGGTCCCCCGGTCTTTATTGCGTTTGATTAATTTCTGCCTGTCCTTCATATCTCTTCAAGGCTTCACTGTTTTTTGATTAGCAGTGCAACCCCTTCCCTTTCTCTTTTTCCTTTTTCTTTCCTCTAAATCTGATATTCATTTCAGTTAGAAACTGTGTGGAGAGTAATGTTGTTGTGTGGGGAGGTGAAGGTGAACCTTGAACTGATCCTGCTGATAGATATAAATAAAGAGCTTTGAGAAGATTTCCGAAGGCTGGGTGCTTCTTCCTCTTGCCATATCATGTGCTTCTCTTTCCAGTAACTGACTACTTATTTACATTCTCCCTCAACTTTTCCAGACCTACACGGTGATATAGTAATGAAGAAAACCTACTATCTCAGGATCCTCTTTAGAGTTACTGGTGACCAGAAGGTTAGTTTGATTGAGCATAGTTTGTCCAGGAAGAACTTCCCAATCTTCTGAAAATTTTCTCTCTGCTCTAATTCCTCCTCTTGTCCAACACACTCAATGATCGATATAATCTCATGTCTCGTCTCTTCTCATCTTCTTCTTCATGACTTTCCATCAGCCTCCATAGATCCATAGACCTTTATCCTTCCCACTGCCTTTCCTTGCAGATTACCTTATGTGATGTCAGCAGTTTCCTTGCCGTCTCTCTTGTCACCTCCTGTCTCCTTGTCTGCTCTGAGTATTCCTACTAATGAATTTTCTTCAATGTCCTTTCCTGATTCCTCTGCTCGTGCTATCTAGTTCATTGTTTATTTTCTTTCTACCATTACCTTCATTTTATACACAGCCTTCTTCATCTGTTTCATTTCCTCAAGTCTCTGAGCTCTTTCTGTAACCATAATTGTTATTTTTCTCATGTTCTAAGTTATCCTCTCTTGCTTTCTACACATTTCCAGTTTTATTCCAGAGATTAAGTAACTATTCCATACTCTTCATTAAATTTGCTCTTCAAATTAGCTATGTTCAAATCTTAATGGTCATTCCCCACTTTTCTTTTCTCCCCCTTTTTCCTCTCTTTTTCGATTGCTCTTCTTTTCATTTATCTTCTTCTTTCCCTGTAGATTCCATGAAGTCAAGTGAAAGAGTTCTTCCCGTGGTTTCTGCCAACCCAAGTGATGAAGATAGTTTATACCAGTCAGTGTAACAGGTGTGTATGTACTCACCTAATTGTTATTGCAGCGGTCGAGTCATAGGTCCATACCCTGCCTCTTCATTGGTCATGTGTGTGTGTGTGTGTGTGTGTGTAACATTGGTATTCACCGTGGTGGAGATGGGAGGGTAGATAGTTGTAGTGGTGGTGATGGGGGTGTCCGAGTTATCGACCCATGCCCGCCATGCAAATCTTCAATACTTATGCAGGAGGTAATTTGCATGATCGGTGGAGATAAGGCGGCAGATATGGGCTCCCGACACGCGTCATAACGCCGAAGACTCATGTTATCGGGCGGAGGAATGCGGGAGGTGTCGGGGAGAGTGTCCACGAGAGTAACGGCGGAGGTGAAATGTTTACGAGAGGGAGAGGGAGAGAGTGAGAGAGAAACAGACAGAGACAGAGACAGAGAGAGACAGACAGGAAGACTACCTTGAAACAGAGAGACAGACAGGAAGACTACCTTGAAACAGAGAGACAGAGACAGACAGGAAGACTACCTTGAAACAGACAGACAAAGACAGACAGGAAGACTACCTAGAAACAGACAGACAAAGACAGACAGGAAGACTACCTAGAAACAGACAGACAAAGACAGACAGGAAGACTACCTTGAAACAGAGAGACAGAGACAGACAGGAAGACTACCTAGAAACAGACAGAGAGAGACAGACAGGAAGACTACCTTGAAACAGACAGACAGAGACAGACAGGAAGACTACCTTGAAACAGAGAGACAGAGACAGACAGGAAGACTACCTAGAAACAGACAGACAAAGACAGACAGGAAGACTACCTTTCTTTTCGATTTCCTTTCACTCTTCTCACTACTGAATATTCCATCTCTGCTTCCTGCTGAACGTACGATGGATGCTGCTTCCTGCTGAACGTACGATGGATGCTGCTTCCTGCTGAACGTACTATGGATGTTGCTTCCTGCTGAACGTACAACGGATGCTGCTTCCTGCTGAACGTACAACGGATGCTGCTTCCTGCTGAACGTACGATGGATGCTGCTTCCTGCTGAACGTACGATGGATGCTGCTTCCTGCTGAACGTACGATGGATGCTGCTTCCTGCTGAACGTACGATGGATGCTGCTTCCTGCTGAACGTACGATGGATGCTGCTTCCTGCTGAACGTACGATGGATGCTGCTTCCTGCTGAACGTACTATGGATGTTGCTTCCTGCTGAACGTACAACGGATGCTGCTTCCTGCTGAACGTACAACGGATGCTGCTTCCTGCTGAACGTACGATGGATGCTGCTTCCTGCTGAACGTACGATGGATGCTGCTTCCTGCTGAACGTACGATGGATGCTGCTTCCTGCTGAACGTACGATGGATGCTGCTTCCTGCTGAACGTACGATGGATGCTGCTTCCTGCTGAACGTACAACGGATGCTGCTTCCTGCTGAACGTACAACGGATGCTGCTTCCTGCTGAACGTACGATGGATGCTGCTTCCTGCTGAACGTACAACGGATGCTGCTTCCTGCTGAACGTACGATGGATGCTGCTTCCTGCTGAACGTACAACGGATGCTGCTTCCTGCTGAACGTACAACGGATGCTGCTTCCTGCTGAACGTACGATGGATGCTGCTTCCTGCTGAACGTACAACGGATGCTGCTTCCTGCTGAACGTACGATGGATGCTGCTTCCTGCTGAACGTACAACGGATGCTGCTTCCTGCTGAACGTACTATGGATGTTGCTTCCTGCTGAACGTACAACGGATGCTGCTTCCTGCTGAACGTACAACGGATGCTGCTTCCTGCTGAACGTACGATGGATGCTGCTTCCTGCTGAACGTACGATGGATGCTGCTTTCTGCTGAACGTACAACGGATGCTGCTTCCTGCTGAACGTACGATGGATGCTGCTTCCTGCTGAACGTACAACGGATGCTGCTTCCTTCTGAACGTACGATGGATGCTGCTTCCTGCTGAACGTACGATGGATGCTGCTTCCTGCTGAACGTACAACGGATGCTGCTTCCTGCTGAACGTACGATGGATGCTGCTTCCTGCTGAACGTACAACGGATGCTGCTTCCTGCTGAACGTACGATGGATGCTGCTTCCTGCTGAACGTACGATGGATGTTACTTCCTGCTGAACGTACGATGAATGCTGCTTACAACTGAACGTACAACGGATGCTGCTTCCTGCTGAACGTACGATGGATGCTGCTTCCTGCTGAACGTACAACGGATGCTGCTTCCTGCTGAACGTACAACGGATGCTGCTTCCTGCTGAACGTACGATGGATGCTGCTTCCTGCTGAACGTACGACGGATGCTGCTTCCTGCTGAACGTACAACGGATGCTGCTTCCTGCTGAACGTACGATGGATGCTGCTTCCTGCTGAACGTACAACGGATGCTGCTTCCTGCTGAACGTACAACGGATGCTGCTTCCTGCTGAACGTACGATGGATGCTGCTTCCTGCTGAACGTACGATGGATGCTGCTTCCTGCTGAACGTACGACGGATGCTGAGTGCACGTACTTTGCACGTTCGCTTGCTGCTGACGCGCTGCATGATACGTACACTTAATGATCTGATGTCTTGACCAGTGGTTCTAACAACACACGAAACACTATTATGAGCACACACACACACAAACACACACAACACACAGACACATACATACACACACAAACACACACACACATACACACACACAACACACACAAAACAAACACACACACACACCATACACACACACAACACACACAAAACAAACACACACACACATACAATACACACACACATACACACACAACACACACAAAACACAACACACACACACACACGCACACACACAACACACAAACACAACGCACACACACAACACAAACACACAACACACACACAACACACACACATACACACAACACACACACATACACACAACACACACACACAACACAACACACACACACAGATGCTGCTGGAGATTTCAACGCGTCAACAACATGAAGACTGGAGAGCACCGATAAAATAAACACAACAGGGGAGCCTTATCTGTTTTGCTGGTACTCCCTAGCACTCTGACACTGTTTGGCACTACTTGCTACTCTGGTACTCTCTTGCATTCCCTGGTATTCCCTGGAACTATCTGCCACTCTATGACACTCCCTGACACTGCTGACATTCTCTGGCACTCCTCGACAATCCCTTCATATTCTGACACTATCTGGCACTATTTGAAGCAAACTGGCACTCCAGCACTCTCTGATCCTCTGTCGCACTCTCTGGTACTCTAGTTTTCTCTGGCACTTCCTGGTACTCTCTGGCTCTGACATTTTCTGGCACTCCCTGGTACTCTGGTACACTTTCTAACACTCACTGTCATTTTCTAGAAACCTGAGAGTCCTGACACTAAAGTACTCGACATATGAGTCCTGCCACTAATGTACTCGACATATGAGAGTCGTCACTAATGTACTCGACACATGAGAGTCCTATGACTAATGTACTCGAGACATGAGAGTCCTGGCACTAATGTACTTGACATATGAGTCCTGGCACTAATGTACTCGACATACGAGTCTTGGCACTGATGTACTCGACATACGAGTTCTGGCACTAATGTACTCGACACATGAGAGTCCAGGCACTTGATGCTGGTGAAGGGCTCTCAATCCAAGAAAATAGAGGCCCCCCCTCTTTCTCGCATTAAACCTGATTATCTACACACTTCCCATTTCTTACAAACTGTGTGACCCGTACGAGTTTAGCACTTTCACATGAATATATTGACGATAATAATAATAATAATAATAATAATAATAATAATAATAATAATAATATCAATATATAATAATGATCACCAAACACTGACTTTTTTCTTATTAATTAGAAATATTTGAACATTTGTTTTTTATATATTTAATGCAGCAACACGCGTTGTTATTTTTCCTGGAAGTAACGAGTATTAAATTTCACGTCTCATGTATTACTAATCAACACCGTCTCAGTGTCTTGCTTCGTTCATGGCTCAGTAATGTCTTACGTGGGGTCTCACTCGGTCAAGTTTTATGTCTGTTTTATCTCTTTCGTGATACATTTCATTACTTTCATTAATTGTTTTTGGATATTTTTTCCAACTGTCGACTGGAAATTACGAACTGGTGATATTCTTGACGTGAAAATTTCTCGTTTTAATTTTTCCTTTTTAAGTTTTATAAATCTGAGATATATTTCGTGAGTTTTCGTGTGCCTTATATGTTTTTTTCAGGTGTTTCCTCTCAAAACCGTATAATGTCCATTTGTGTTGTGTGTACAGTCGTTCCAGAACTGCGGTTCTCTCTCTCTCATCCCTTACGTTACCACGAGGCTTCTCAGCAAAGATCAATGGAATATACGGTATAATGGGATTTATTGTTAACACTACTCACAATATGTTCTGTAACTAGACAAATGAGCTACTAATAAGACATTTACTGCGGCTACGTTTCGCACGCCATAGCTTAGTCAAGAGATAAGCAACCACAATTAATAGTTTATTTTATTACTCACGTATCCATTTATCCTAAGAGACAATCCAGCACAATGAGACGTAACAAAATCTCACAAAGGTTACTCAGGGAGAGAGTCACTGACACCCTTGGAACACTGGTACCTACACGACTCTCGAAAGGTATCTGGTATGTCTTTAGTTATCAACTCCCAAAGGTATCCTGATTATTGCCTGTGACACAGTTCTTTTTTGGAAGATTCTGAAGAAATGTTGGAGGAGTTGACGAGGTTGCTTAGATGAAGGAAATTAGCAGTGACAACCCACCTGTATCATCTCTTATCTCAGGAGAACTTGGTACACAAGTACCAATAACACCTCAGAGGTTTCTCATGGGGAAGAAACAACAGCGTGTGGGACTTCCCAGGTGGAGGAGCGTGATATCTCTTAAGTCATGTTTGTGTGTGGTCGAAGTTCGACATCACTGTTGTTAACTGCGATTTTGTTTTTTTCCTCCCACGTAAATATAGATGATTCATCAAGTCAATGATGATTATATATTTTATTTTATAGCCGTGGTGAGTGAGGTGTGGAGTTTGATATATATATATATATATATATATATATATATATATATATATATATATATATATATATATATATATATATATATATATATATATATAATAAAATGAAATCAAAACTGGAAAATTTAGAGATTCAGAAATAGTGAAAAGCGTTAATTATAACGGGACTGCTTCTTATTCAGCTTGTAGAAATTTGGCATATTTAGGGCCGGTGTCAGGAAGATGTGATTGTTTGGTTTCTTAGGGTTTGTGAACGTTTTAGTGAATGATCTAAGCTTGTATCACCACCCTCACCATCATCACCGTTACCACCACCATCACTAACTCCATAGATATCACCATCCCCCTTACTATAAAAAAAACATGGGCTCCGTTACCAATACCATCACTGTCGGCAAGAGGGGTCACCACCACCACCACCAACAAGGACTCCAGCAGACACTGCTTATATTTCAGTATCAGATACAACAGCAGCAGTGTAAGTGCTCACTCAACCTCTCGCGGCACCTCCATTCCTCATAATAACACACAATATTTTACTGTTGCTAATACAGTTAAGTGGATGACTGATGAACGAACCTTTAACAGTGATTATCTGACATAGATCTCTACACTCTCGGGGTTCAAGAACTTTTAATCAGCACTTGTGCGAATGACCCATGTGGGTTCAGCACTTGTTAAAATGACCCATGTGGGTTCAGCACTTGTTAAAATGACCCATGTGGGTTCAGCACTTCAAATAAACAATAACTTAACGTGTCCCCGCGTCCAGGTTCTTCCCATGGTAAACTTTTTTCTCCTCCTTTGAACATGTCTTTAATCAGGACTATTTTGTAGGTCGTAGCTATGTCTCCTCTTGATTTTTGGTAGCAGCTTTAGCTTTCTGGTAGTACTCTGAACACAGTGTAAGGAAGGCATTATTTAGGAATGTAAAGACAGTTAGTAGAGATACCCTTTTAGTACTTTAACACAGTGAAGACACTATTTTAGTACTCTGACAGAGTGGAGATACACTTTTAGTACTCTATCATAGCGTGGAAACTATTTTAGTACTCTTACACAGCATGGAGACACTATTTTAGTACTCCAACAGAGTGGAGACACTATTTCAGTACTCTAACACAGATTGGAGACACTATTTTAATACTCTAACAGAGTGGAGACACTATTTTAGTACTCTAACAGAGTAGAGACACTATTTTAGTACTCTAACAAAGAGTGGAGACACTATTTTAGTACTCTAACACAGTGGAGACACTATTTTAGTACTCTAACAGTGAAGACACTATTTTAGTACTCTAACACAGTGGAGACACTATTTTAGTACTTTAACAGAGTGGAGACACTATATTAGTACTCTAACACAGAGTGGAGACACTATCTTAGTACTCTAATACAGAGTAGAGACACTATTTTAGTACTCTAACACAGCGTGGAAACACTATATTAGTTCTCTAACACAGAGTGAAGACACCATTTTAGTACTCTAACACAGAGTAGACACTATTTTAGTACTCTAACACAGCGTGGAAACACTATATTAGTACTCTAACAGAGTGGAGACACTATTTTAGTACTCTAAAACAAAGTGGAGTCACTATTTTAGTACTCTAACACAGGGTGGAGACACTATTTTAGTACTCTAACAAAGAGTGGAAACACTATTTTAGTACTCTAAAACAGAGTGGAATCACTATTTTAGTACTCTAACACAGAGTGGAGACAATTTTAGTACTCTAACACAGAGTAGAGACTATATTAATACTCTAACACAGGGTGGATACAATAGTACTCTAACACAGAGGGGAGACACTAGTACTCTAACACAGGGTGGAGACACTATTTTAGTACTCTAACACAGAGTAGAGACTATTTTAGTACTCTAACACAGGGTGGAGACACTAGTACTCTAACACAGAGGGGAGACATTAGTACTCTAACACAGGGTGGAGACACTAGTACTCTAACAGAGGGGAGACACTAGTACTCTAACACAGGGTGGAGACTAGTACTCTAACACAGGGTGGAGACACTAGTACTCTAACACAGAGGGAAGACACTAGTACTCTAACACAGGGTGGAGACTAGTACTCTAACAAAGGGGAGACACTAGTACTCTGACACAGAGGGGAGACACTAGTACTCTAACATAGGATGGAGACACTAGTACTCTAACACAGGGTGTAGACTAGTACTCTAACAAAGGGGAGACACTAGTACTCTGACACAGAGGGGAGACACTAGTACTCTAACACAGGATGGAGACACTAGTACTCTAACACAGGGTGGAGACTAGTACTCTGACAAAGGGGAGACACTAGTACTCTGACACAGAGGGGAGACACTAGTAATCTAACACAGGATGGAGACACTAGTACTCTGACACAGGATGGAGACACTAGTACTCTAACACAGGGTGGAGACTAGTACTCTAACAAAGGGGAGACACTAGTACTCTGACACAGAGGGGAGACATCAATATATCTGGTGTACATCAAAGATACGCACTGGTTGACCGTCCCTCAGAATAAACAAGGCTTTAATGAGATCAACACTCACATGAGTTTTATATCATGTTTTCTAACCTTTGAAGGTAGAATACGACTCATCAGGTGATTGATGAGAAAACGACTCATCAGGTGACTCATGAAGGTGCGTATGAACCAAACTGGATGAGTGACTGATGAAGGTGCGTATGATCCAGACTGGATGACTAATTCCTCTGTTAAAGACATTTATAACTCTTCTATTTATCATCGTTATAATGAAGGAAGTAGTACTCGAGTCTCGTTATAATAATGGTTTAAACAACAACAAATTGATGAATAACACACACATGTGTAACAATTTGCTAATCTTTATTTCCGATACTAAAGTGTTTCATATGTGTCTTATTCATCGAGTCAGCAATAAGAGCAGGTGGAGTAAAGCTTCCCTCAGAATGCATACAGCATTTTCAGCGTTCACACCTGAAAATGCTCTCCACAATCAAGTCAAAAAGATTGTCAAAATCCATAAGAACTTGTCCTACAACAGACATTGTGTACATTACTGCCAAATAGGAGAGACAAGGAGTGTACCCTCGCAGGAATAAAATATTACAATAAATTCAGTTCCATTTTTCCTCACATCTGTCAACCATTTGTCTGCTGAGCCGTTTGGAAAGTGCAAACAACAGTCGATCATCTGTATATCCAAACACATTTACCAACGTGTTGCAAGTATGACAGTTGTCAGTTGCCAACTTCGCTCGCCAGAATCTTTTCGATGAATCTCCTGCCAGGTAGTCTTGAATGCCGGTGAAGGGCTCTTAACACAAGGATTTGGAAGTGCATTTCCTTCCTCAAATCAAACGTGATGGCCTCCCACTTCCCAGGTTCTCGCTTTATACAACCAATACGGGATTACAACTTCCCCGGAAAACAATTAAAAATCTTCAGTTAGTGGATCAGCGTGTAGATAAAAACGATGAAATCGCTGTAGCCCCTTCTTGTATCCGAGCACCCGAAGAAAAAACCTCCCAATGTACACTATTCCATTTAACACACCTTGCTGAATGTGTATAAAACAGGTAACGTGAAGACAGAGCAATATTTTATTCAGACAATTTTTCGTTTTCCCCGAGTGATTTTTTTTTTTAAAGAAACATCTGCTCTGCTTTGTCTTAGTGTTACCAATATCCGACGGTACTACCTTGTAAACACCGCGTTATTTCCACCACACACATTGCTCTGTGATGTGACAATAACTCCTTCTCTTGGACCACAAAACTCAGCTGGTTGTAGGCAAACATTCTCCTGGTCAGCAAATTGGAAATCAGCATTATTTTTAATAACCGAGAACGTAATGCAAAAAATGAGCTGTAGTGGTTAAGTATTGGCAGTTAGATAAAGAATCTTAACAGGTTCACGTGAGTGGGACCAGCAGGAAAATGATTACCATCAGGCCGATAAAATAGGCATATTGACCCGTAATGCAGAGCAAGACTTTGTTTTAGAGGAAGTTTCGCTCAGAATTAAACTTCACAAGAGAAACGTGTCTTTATACCCGTCATTAAAATTAATGATATACAATACCGATACTTGGGCATTTTTAATGACGAATGAATAAGCCACAATTGCAACACATAGATATCTTTATTGCTGAATGAATAAGCCACAATTGCAACACATAGATATCTTTATTGCTGAATGAATAATCCACAATTGCAACACATAGATATCTTTATTGCTGAATGAATAAGCCACAATTGCAACACATATATATCTTTATTGCTGAATGAATAAGACACAATTGCAACACATAGATATCTTTATTGCTGAATGAATAAGACACAATTGCAACACATAGATATCTTTATTGCTGAATGAATAAGCCACAATTGCAACACATAGATATCTTTATTGCTGAATGAATAAGACACAATTGCAACACATAGATATCTTTATTGCTGAATGAATAAGACACAATTGCAACACATAGATATCTTTATTGCTGAATGAATAAGACATGTGCATCTCAAGCTTTATCTAGAGTAACTGTTATTATACTTTGGTCACTGCATTGCTCGTACAGAAACTGACCCATTGCAATGCGTTGGTACACGAGCTTTGTGTTTGGAGCGCCGGTTACTGCAGTAGATAATGAGAGGAAACATCAAATCATTTCATGGGAGTCATGTTATTTTTGTAATGTCTAATGTTAGGCAGGACAGTGTAATGTGACACTTGCTTGCTGATAAACAATACAGATTTTGGTAAGGAGACACAAATGCACTTATATGGACGACCCCTCATTGTTAGCGTCTCGCCCATTTCACCTCTCGTAGGGGGTGAAATGTCGTCAATAAATACTGCATCTTACTGTATGTTTGTCTCTGTACCATGATGTAGGTGTTTCATAATATTAGCTGACCATTATAGTGTAATGGTTAACTAATATTAAGGATATTACTGATATCAATTAAAATACTTGTGCAAACTGTGGAAACGTTTCGCCAACCAGTGACTTCCTCAGTCCAATACAGAGAAGAATGGTTGAAAATCAGGAGTTTGAGGTAATCAGTTCCCCAGACTGGAGTCGATATGATCAACCCATCAATGTTGATGATGGACTGATCACATCGACTCCAAGCTGAGGGACTGATTACCTCAAACCCCTTCTGATCTTCAACCATTTTTCTCTGTGTTGGACTGAAGAAGCCACTGTTGCCGAAACGTTTCCACAATAAGATGCCCAGTGTTGCACAAGTGTCTAATTCATCATCCCGTCGGTTCTCTGAACCGAGAAATGGTTGGAAGAGACTAGAGTCATGAGGTCAAAGAGCAAAAGTTATCCATTTATCTACATTACTGATATACTTGCAAGCTGATTTTAATTTTTTGTAAATCTTATTTAAAAAACTATAAAAAACTGAGCCACGATTTAATTAATGGTAAGCTCCTGTAGTGGTCACTGTAGAGTTTTACACACGAGTTCCTGACGATAACAAACAACAGGTGTATAGTATATCAGATTCAGATGGCAGATGTGTGTTTTGCAGTTTTGTAAACTTCTATGCATGAATATTCTGGTAGTGATGTTGAGTCCTTCATGTACTTGACTGCTTGAGCTATTTCTTATAAGATAACATACTTGCCATGTATGCGCTGATATAATGTTTACGTAGGCCTACGCTCTCATTTGTCAAAATGAACGTACAATTCTGTAAACTCTGAAGGTAATTTTTTTTTCACTGCCGCTTTTCTGATTTATTTTGCATTATTCAAAAGAAAATATTTATTTCAATTATGCTGTACAAAGATAATGTAATTTACATGTAATAACGCATTATTAGGCATTTGTTTTGTTCATCGTAACTCCATGCTTGGTATTTCTCTCTTTAAAAGCAGTTAGATTTATGAATATCTTCTTAGCGTCCTTCAAGTCTCAATCATTCAATCATTCCTAGCTGGTTGTTTTAACGTTTAAGCTCCTCTTTTATTTTCTCTTGTGAATTTTCTTTCTTTTAGCACCCTTTTCAACGTCATCTTAACAATGATGTATTGATAATAATGGAATAGTAATTGTTGCACATGTGAACAATTATTTAGATCAAAATCACTTTAGTCCTCGAAATATTCACCACATTTTAAACATATATACGTGATTCTGCAGATCCCATTTCTATAATAATATACATAACTAGTTTCACTACATGTTGCTGAGAGTGGATCCACCCAGTGATCACTATCGTGCTACTCTTTGACCAAATCCTCACACAAAAGCTCTAGCACAGCCACTCCCTGCACCCTGGCCGCCCTCTGTGCCTCTTACAGACTCAGTTTCTTCTCGCATGTCGTCTTGCAGGTTGGTCGCCTTCAGGAGGAGCACTAATTACCTGCGGCGTCGGTAGGGGGCAGCACGGCGGAGCCTGACGCCTCTTTGTGGACCTTGTACCGCCACTCCTGCCTGGTCTCAGGTCCAGCCTGGTCCAAGCTCCACTGGCCTTCTCGCCACCGTCGCTACGAGCGTCACTCCCTCGCCAAGCGCCTGGATTTACAACCCTAACCCTCTTCGTTTAATGACATTATTCGTCAGCGGTAACATGAGTCCTTTGTTTTTCTTTCAGATGCGAGTTCATGAATATTCATATGTTGTTCGGTGTCATTAGAGGCCTGGTAATGATATATAGTTAATGAGATGGTTTAAACAGTTGTTCAGGCAATAACCAGTGTATAAACTTAAGTTGGATGAAGGTGATATCTCTGTTACTTGTGCACTGCGGTAGAATATATATATATACATCACATATTTAAATATCAACATGACTTTAAAAATATGCAAAAAAATATTATAAATATAGGCGAAATTCACCCGCTTTTTACACAAAGTGATCCCGGATACACAATCCTGACACACATGCAAAGAGTAAGACGAGTTGGGCCACATCAAGGCGCATCCCATCACAGCTAAAATGGCAACGGGGAGGCGGGTATGAGCAAGCAGTGTTGAGAGGTAAAGCCGCCTTTGTTTAGATGGCGCTGTCCGCTTGTTTACTCTCTGTGACCCGGATGTCCCGCGGGGAGGGGCAGGCAACCCTCACCCGTTTTCTCTTCCATCACGCCCACAATGATCCTGTTTTCTGTTGTATCATGCACGGATAATATTCTCGTTTTCTCTAGGTAAAATTGGTCAATTAGGAAGAACTCATTTAAAATTAAGTCCTTTCTGAAATTTCTTCTTATACGTTTAAAGATATATATTTTTTCATTTATGTTAATGTAAAAATTAATAATTTTGTACCAAAAGAACTATATTAAATTTACCTAATCTTATTATAACAAGAGCAATTTAATTTAGCCAAATCCAGTTAAACATATTTTAGATAACTTTACAATAATTTAATAATAAACAAACAGAATGAAATATAATTTTTCGTTAGGTTCAGAATGATTTTTGCGAAATTGTTGCATACACAAATTTTCGCTTGCCTTATTCGGCAAGAAGAGCATTGCAATTTAAGCCAAAATCGCAAGTTTTACCTATTCGGCACGACATACATATATATATATATATATATATATATATATATATATATATATATATATATATATATATATATATGCTCAGACGCTGCAAATGGGTAGTATATTATAATATTTTTACTTCATATCAAAGAAGTGTGACTCGATCCTACAGTTGTTTAACCTGGTTGAAGTCTTAAAAGTAGTACTCTAACTCACTACGTCAACGTGAAATAGTTTATGTAGTGAATTAGGGCATAATATTAATCTTTCGTCCCCTCCGAGATATTAATGCGGTTTGAGTTACAATCGTCGTCTTACGTAAAAATGCATGTGTATGCCGGTGTGAGCGTACGTGCATCTGTGCGTGTGCTTCAGTCTGTCCATGCGTCTAAAATGTGTAATAGAATTTAACAATATAACAGAATGGTCGAGCCTTGAACCCATTGTCAGGGATTGTGAGCGCAGCGCTTAACCACTGCACCAGTGTCATAAGCGACAGTCAACTGGGAAATTCTGTTACCTGTAAACACTCATTATTTTATGAAGACCCATCCCTTAACCCCACCAGCAGGCAGTGATAAATGTAGCTCTTGTCCCTTCTAAATCACTCGTCTGTGAGGCTCTGTGATGGAGAGGGTTAGCACCGTGGTGGTGAATGCCAGACCGCAGGTTCCACGCTCAGTCATGCCATTATATTCCTATGTTTACTATTAAGAATTTTCAGCCGCTAGAAAGTGACGTAGAAGCAATAATATTCTTGTTTTGCCACTGTCTCCTCGTGTCATCTCTGAAATCCCTTTAAACCTGTTATTTCATGTACCTTCTACTCTAATACTAGTACCACATACCCACTTCTTACTTTAAACTCTAGTACCACATACCCACTTCCACTCTAAGACTTAAACTACATACCCACCTTCCCATTTAACTGGCGCCACATACCCTCACTCGCTTTACTAATTCCCCACCTCTAACATCCGCCTCACCAATTCTGCGCCATAAGAACCAATATTGACACGATGTGAGGGAAAAAAACAAATCAGCTAAGAAAAAAAGTATAAATTACTATGTTAAGCACAACACAGGCTTGTTTTAATTACCCAGAAAACATTAAATATAAGAGTAAATGATTTAAGACCACCAGCGTAGTGTGGCTACAATCTTGTTATCATTCTATTAAGCAAACTGAATGACGGAAGGTATATATTTCGCAGTCATAACAAATGCCTACAAAGCCTAGCCGCAGCCGACAACAGAATTAATTAACGTTTTTTATACCTAATTAAGATACTTTTCTCGCATTCGTAAATTATTCATATTTACATTTGGAAAGGCCCGAAGAAATGTTTATTTTAGAATCACCGAGGAACTCTTTGAAAGCATTTTGCCCAACATGATAAGCCGCCAGGACGGGTGCACAAAGCAACTTTCTACCCCCACCCCCCAAGCCCTCGTGGAACCACCACGTGGGTTTTGCACTATTATGCCCTCTCTCTCTCTCTCTCTCTCTCTCTCTCTCTCTCTCTCTCTCTTCGTCGTGTAATGCTACACGAGGAAGACATTAATCTTAGCATTGTAGAAGAGATGCTGCGTATATAACTTTTTATTGTATACGAGGGAACAAATTTTCCACAGCACATAAGTCGAAGTAAAGGTAGTCTTTAAGCCAGCAGCAAGTAATACCAGACAAGGGCAACATATAATTTCAAAGAAGGTCATACTTAAACCAGCAGCAAGCAATAACAAACAGGTTTAACCTTCGCAAGAATGGTCAGTCTTTGATACGACAAGGGAGAGAGAGAGGTGTGGCTGACTCCTACAGCAGAAGGAAAGAAAAAACTCGCCGAGAATACAGACGGCGAGATTGTCTGAATCCACTCAAAGGAGAATGATCCTTCAGGAGAAAGGCTTTTGATCCTCACGAAAGACTTTTCTATTCTCAAGAAATGCTTTCATTCCTCACAAGATGGTTTTCGATCCTCGAACAAGGCTTTAGATTTTGAAGGGAGGCTTTAGATCCTCAAGACAGACTTTTGCTCGGTAAAACGTTCTTTCAAAGTGATAAAATAGTAACATAAGTTTATCTGAATAGATTTCTTTTCTAAAACCTTAAGTGCATAAGATCGCAAGATTTTTTCATACAGGTTTACTTGCCCGATTTTTTAAATGATAAGATGGCTGATACTGATGATGATCTAATCATGCAAAGAAATGAAAATACCCTTCTCATCCTCGGTTTAAAAAAGCTTAACTTGAATCCCCCAAGAGATGCATGATTCTTACGTCTTTAGCGCTTTCCCGTGATCACAATAGACTTAATTCGCTGGGTGGGGGAGATAACAAAAAATTAATATCACAGTAACGTGTACAAACACTGGGCATCACACAAGATATATACACCGAGAAGTGTATGTGTGTGACTCTCGGTGTGAATAAACTGCGAGTTTGCTTTAATTCCTATTTTAGGGGGAAAAAAAGTATTCTTGACTGGTGGTGAACAGGTTACACGCAGCCCTCGTGTAGTCGATAGATTTTAAACACCATTAAGAAACAAGTCAGTTGGACGGCAGCGTCTGGAATCAGTTGCTATTGTGTGCGAGAACAGTGGGCAGTGTGTGTGTGTGTAAACTAAAAAAACCCATAAAGTCAGCTGTGTGAAGACCTATGCAGAAAAACCTACACTATACACATGTATTTATGCACTGATGTATTACACAAAACAAATGATGACTAAATATTGTATTTTCGCTCTGAATACGAGACGTATTATTAAAGTCTCACACTCGTATCACTCCTATACAATATATATAATGTATGAAAAAGTATATAAAGGTATATGAAGATATTTGAAGTTAGTCAAATTTGTACAAATATTTACTAAGATTTACAAGAGTTAACAAAGATATACAAAGAATTAATTTTTTTTACAAAGATTTACAGAATTAAAAAGATTTACAAACCTTTGAATTTCTCTGAATATAATTTTAATATCACTGATAAGTTGCTTTTGGCAATATTAACGCATTCTGCTGAATCAATAGTGTTTTGCTCATTGATAATTTTAATTACTCATATGAAGTCACCTCTAAATCGTCACCTAAATAACACTAAATGACATTCAGCTCTTATGATCTGGTGTTATAAGAATTTCTTCTTAGTATGTGAGCCATTTTTCGTCCCTGGCACTTGACATCCTCCAGTGCCTTCTTAGTCTTTGCGTCATCTTCGCTTGACGCTGAACAGTCTGGATTAATCTTCATCTTAGTGTGCGTGTCAGTTTCCTGCATATCCTTCTTAGTGTTTGTTTCATCTTTGCATAGCGTCGGGCATCCTCCTGTTCCTTTGTGTATGCGTTACCTATCAATGCTGGTTTCCTTCCAGTTTGTCAATATCTTCTCTTAAAGACAGACACTAAAACTACTTCTTTTTTTTTTTTACTTGTAAAGGTATGCAGGTAGCTCGTTGAGTCAAGAAAAGCAGCATGGGTCTGATGGGTGATCACATAATTACAGCTTTGCTCTTGGCTACGTGTACCTCAGCAAACCAATTAAGAACTTCCTGTACCTGACACAGCGTACCAATTACCATAATTAACAAAACTCGGCAAAGCGAAATTTAGTGACTTGCAAAGGAGGTGTTCAACGATGACCACGCTTCTGGAGATTATTGTTCCTGAGTCACTGTCTCAGACCAGGTCTCCTAAATTGCAACCACGTCAGAAATGGAAAACAAAAATATAAGAAAAAACACAGAAAAGCAAAGTTAAATGTCTATGGAAATTAAAGTAGAATTTTATAAGATTTACCTTCCAATATACATGTTTACAATACACCGTGAGGAGACAGCAGTCGTGCTAACATCCAAAACGTATAACAGGTTTCCGTTTCACACTCATGTGATAGAACGTTCTGTTTATCTTCACATTTTGGTCCTTGTCCTTGCCGCATATTTTTTAAGTTAAATAATGGGCAGGTGTGAAAACGCATGTAAAAGGAGGTTCTCGGGACAACTTGGGGCTGTCTCACCTCTTCTCGGAAACACACACAGTAATCAACTAATATATGAATATTTAAGTTCAGAAAACATCGTAGAAGATACGTTAGTGAGATAATAAAAATATTTTTCTTCAGAGCTCCATGAGCTCCTGGTAAGGTGTTCTCTAACATCATCTCCTCCCCCACCACTACCCATCACATTTAAAACCTCTCCTAGACAAGACAAGTTCAGTAATGAAAGGCTGCAGCGACCACATGATAGCACTAACGCGACCACTAAACACTCAACAACGTCCCATTAAAACACCCGCCAGAGTGAAGCAGAAATTATCCACGTGTGTTTGAAAGGGTTTACGTAATGACATACACCTTTCTTATTTGAGTGTCTTTCAGCCCACAGACTTAAAGTGCGTGACAACTGTCGTAGCTCACATTAAACGACGTGTTTCACAAGTCTGAGACAGCAAGACACCTGTAAATTGTGGCACCAGCAGACCTTACTCCTGCTGTCCCTGCTTACTTAACAGTTCATACCTGTTGCCCCTGCTCAGCAAGCAGTCAATGGGTACCCGGGTGGTAATCTTACACCAACTACTTCTGTTTGTATATCAGTAAATAGGTACCTGGATGTTAGTCTCCTTACATCTGTTGCGCCTGTTCACCTACCAGTAAATAGGCACCTGGGTGTTAGTCTTCTTTCACCTGTTGCAGCTGTTCACCTAGCAGTAAACAGGTGCCAAAATGTTAGTCCCCTTACACCTGTTGTTCTGGTTCACATAGCAGTAAATAGGTATCAGGGTGTTAGTCCCCTACATCTGTTTCACCTGTTTGCGTAACAGTAAATAGATACCAGAATGCTAGTTTCCTTGCATCTGTTGCGCCTGTTCCCTTAGCAGTAAATAGGTACCAGGGTGCTTGCCTCCTTTCGCCCGTTGCGGTTGTTCACCTAGAAGTAAACAGGCACCAAGGTGTCAGTGGACTCCAGTAGGTCGCATCCTGGGGAAAGACCGGAAAGACCCCAGAGAAAAATAAACAACCATATCGATTTATTGAACGTTAATAATTCCTCCAGAATTACTAATTGGAAATTGTCTTCTTCATCACCACTAACATAGAAGAAACCTTAACTGATGCACATCGTCTCTCAGGTGGTGTACATGCGTCTCATTCTTCAACCTGTCAAGATAATGCCTGTCTACACAGCAGCATCTCGGAATCTTGCTACGGAGAATACCTTCTACAACTCGATTGCTAAATTTTCTCACCTACATTCTAAGTCTGACCCATCACCACCAGTAAGCCCTGAACACATATGAATACCTCCACAACTGTTGCATCATGAGAGTAATGAGGATTCTGTCAAGAATTCCATTAAGGATTCAGTGGCTATCGGAGTTTTAAAGTCTGCATGAGGGCCTACAATACTCTACGCAGTACATACGCCAAGACTGACGAATTTATATTGATTAATATTGGGGTGGACGGGTAAGCCAATGGAAGGCCTCGGTCAGATGACCAAAAACTCCAGAAGAGGGTCATATGACTAAGACCCGCGACAGGAAACACTTGTAGTTTCCTGACAAATCTTACCTAACCTTATATATACAGTGGTCAGAGAAGGTGTGTATTATTTCTAATTAAAACTGTTACTAAGTATCTGTTAGTGAACATACACCAAGAGGTGTGTATGTCGTGCCGAATAGATAAAACTGGTCAATTAGCAAGAACTCGTTTAAAATTAAGTCCTTTCTAAAAAAAATTCTTATACGATTAAAGATATATTTTTTTCATTTATGATAAAAATTAATAATTTTGTACCAAAGACCCTTAGAAAACTTACCTAACCTTATTATAACAAGCGCAATTTAATTTAGCCTAATCCAACTAAATATATTTTAGATAAGTTTACAATAATTTAATAATAAACAAACACAATGAAATACATTTTTTTCGTTAGGTTCAGAATGATTTTTGCGAAATTATTGCATACACAAATTTTCGCTTGCCTTATTCGGCAAGAAGAGCATTGCTATTTAAGCCAAAATCGCAAGTTTTACCTATTCGGCACGACACGACACACACACACACACATATATATATATATATATATATATATATATATATATATATATATATATATATATATATATATATATATAAATATATATAATGTATATATATATATATCTGTCAGTGTATTACAAAGAGAGGTGAATGTCAGTGCAAGACACACTGAAAGGTGTATATCTATCCTACATAAACACCGAGAGGCATAATTTTCTGTTTATATACACTGTGAATTTACCTTATGATCTTATTTTAAGAATACAAGTACGTATTTTTTTATGCTAGTTCACAGGAAAAATGCAAACTGAATACCCCACGTGTTGCTGCTAGGTTTGAAACCTAACAAATTAGCGAGAGAAAGTTGTTTGTGTGCAAACCACAATCTTGAGCACGAGGATGTGGCCATAACAGCATTGTGGTGTGAGCCTCAATGCTGCCCCACCAACACCATCAACATTCAGTGTCTCACTCCAGAGAGAGAGGCTGTAGTCCCTTGTCCCATCTCCCCAGCACGAAGACAAGTTGTAAACTCAGATTTGCATGTAATCGGATTTGAAGTTCTTTGAGCAAAGTAGAGGCGTACACAAAGCACAGCTTCCTGATATTACCATGGGACCGTTTTAAAGGCGGATGTGCCCTGATATTTTATACTGGATTAATTAAGAGCTCCCCCTCCCTTCATTGTATCAATCATGACTAGCTCCAAATTCCCCCAGGAATTGTATTAATAATAATAATAAATATACTACTACTACTACTACTAATAATAATAATAATTAAAATAATAAAATAGTAGCAACAATAATAATAATAATAATCACGCCTTTAGACTTTTTTTGTGAGGTTTTATGTAAAATAGTTGTTTGCAGGTACCAGTAGTTGACATTAAAACACTTAATGCTTGATTATGTGATGTCATCGTAAAAGTAAAACAAGATAGTAGTATATTGGCCAGGAAGTGGACTTGGAAGTGTCAGTGGCTAACAGACCTTCACATGTTGACACTGTACACATTAGACAACCGCGACGCTATATCAAATCTATATTATTACAGATATTGTACACAGAAAGCAACAATTTCATATCTCTAATTATTTACCAGGCTGTGGTTCGTACGTTGGATTGCGTGCGGCTAGCAATAACAGCCTGGTTGATCAGGCCCTGATTCACCGCAAGGCCTGGTTGTGGACAGGGTCGAGGGGGCGCTGACCCACCGGAACACCCCCTCAGGTACACTCCAGATAGGAAAAAAATTACTTTGTGAACTTTAACGTTGAACTTGTGTTAAGTGGGTGTAACTTGATGCTGGCAAGAAGGCTCTGCATCCAAGAACCGGAGCTACCCTCTCTTTTTCCTTAGATCAAGCCTAGCTGTCCCTCGGCCCTTTCATTTTCCCGGCGTTGTATGACGCCTATCGATTTACCGCTTCCCGATGCATATAATAATCGTAGAGTTTGGGTAACAACACTTTTATCAGAAATTTCTATCCCCCAGGATGCGTCTAGACAAAACTGCGACTGGTCAACAGTGAAGAGGCAGTAGTGATGACGGTCAACAGTGAAGCGGCAGTAGTGATGACGGTCAACAGTGAAGCGGCAGTAGTGATGACGGTCTCAGAGACACGGAACTTGAAAATTGCAGCGCGTCAGTACCAGCCTTTATGTAATTCCAGGACTTTTATAATAGCGGATGCATATCAAACGCGGCGGACATGTTCATTAATATGTATCATCTGCGGTATCACTTATGAAGGCTCGACATGACCCTCTAATGAATCCACCATTACTGACCGCAACTTCTTTCACTTCTCAGATTGTGAGGTTAATGCCACTAAATATATCCGAGGATGCCTACGAAGGCTGCTTATGTAAAATTACTTACATAATCTTGGATTTGAAGAAGACTTTTTTTGAACGAGCAGGAAATTATTATGTTTCTGAAACACTTGAAATTTAGATTTTATGATACGAAGGCTTAAGTCTGAATTATATCAAGAATCTTTTATTGATAACTGGGCCAACGAGGCCCAAAGTACTGTATATATAGACGTAATTCATAGCGAGACTATTTCATGCGATGTTTCGCTCAGGACTTTGGCACCTGAGCGAAACTTCATCTAAAATAACGACTTACTCTTTATAGCGAGCCTTATTCAGAGTTTTTAATTCCTCTCGCAACCAAAAACTTGCCACAGAAAACAAATGTTTTTCCTTGCGTGTAGGGATGAACTTGCAATGTGAAGGTTCATAATTACTTGCAAATGCAATTGATAAAAGCAGCAAGTTATGACTGGAGAAGTCTTGACAATAGTGGGATATATTAGGATTATGCACGAACGCACTTGCACACACCCACAAACACAGGAGCTATGACTCGACCCCTGCAACCACAACTAGGTGAGTACATACATGTGTTACATGTGTACATGAAACCTAACTAAACCTAGCCTAACCTAAGCAAACCTAAGCTAACTAAACCTAACGTAATCCCACCTGATCTAACCTAGCCTAGTTTAGCCTAGCTTTATCTAAATAATAAAAACACCAGAAAACCAGCACGGAAAGATGAGAGAAAGATGACCATTCACTAAAATCAAGAGCAGCTGAACATTTACTAGAGCTTTTAGCAAGCTCTCTGTGGGTAGGCTATGCTGAACCAGTCTAAAAAATTCTTGAGTAAATAAAAGAAACAAGAGCTCGTGCCGGTGACGCTCTCTATTACATCACAGCAAAATATTTCGGTTTTTAATTTAGACCCCAAAAAACATTACACTGTTTCATAATGCGTATATAACGACTTGTGTAAATTTTCATTTGATATTGGAAAACCGAATTAAATTTATTATATGTAGTGGGGGGTGGTATGTTCATCCATACATTCAACAAACATGAAAAAACACGCACACATACTAATTATGAATATTATATAGCAATTGCCTACGCTAATTGTGTTAATTTATTATTAAATTATTGTATACTTATCTAAAATTTATTTAGTTGGATTAGGCTAAATTAAATTGCGCTTGTTATAATAAGGTTAGGTAAGTTTTCTAAGGTTCTTTTGGTACAAAATTATTAATTTTACATTAACGTAAATGCAAAAAAAAAAAAAAAAACTTTAAACTTATATAATAGAAAATTTTAGAAAGTACTTAATTTTGAATGAGTTCTTGCTAATTGACCAGTTATACCTATTCGGCACGAATTTTATATATATATATATATATATATATATATATATATATATATATATATATATATGATGTATAGCATTGAGGTAAAACTGGTCAATTAGCAAGAACTCATCTAAAATTAAGTCCTTTCAAAAAATTTTCTTATACGTTTAAAGTTATATTTTTTCATTTATGTTAATGTAAGAATTTATAATTTTGTACCAAGAGAAACTTTGAAAACCTACCTAACCTTATTACAACAAGCGCAATTTAATTTAGCCTAACCCAACTAAATATATTTTAGATACATTAACATTAATTTATTAATAAACAAACACAATGAAATATATTTTTCGTTATGTTCAGAATGATTTTGGCGAAATTATTGCATACACAAATTTTCACTTGTCTTATATGGCAAGGTGAGCGTTGCTATTTAAGCCAAAATCGCAAGTTTTACCTAATCGGCACGACATATATATATATATATATATATATATATATATATATATATACGTATATACACAGAAGAGTATAACTTACTTGATGTATATGCATTGATGTCCTTAAAAAGATGTATTCCTCAATGTACACTTACGAGTACACAGAGTTTTAAACTTACGTTAGGGTTTACAGTAAACAATGGAGTTGTTCAGTTCAGAGACTTTAAATGTAATTTGAACGCGGCAAAAAAATGCCAATCAAGGAACTTATCTATAATTTACACTACAGTGTAGTGTATATCAGTTGTAGCTAATCGTAGACATGCGATATACGGCACACTACAAGCGCAGGTCTGGGAGGGGGGGAAAGGGAGGGGGGAGGATCTCGTTCGAGGCCTTTCGCACTGCAAATTGCAAAACTCGTCTTCAGGAGCAATGCATTGGTAGACCAGTGGAATGGGAATGTCAGAAGTGACACAAGCTTCTAGGACCGCAGTCCAGTCCAGTCTCCACTGGACTGGACTATACTGGTCTGGACTGGACTATACTGGTCTGGACTGGACTATACTCTTCTGGACTGGACTGTACTGGTCTGGACTGGACTGTACTGGTGTTTGCCTGTAATACTCCAAGCCTTTTCCTTAAGTAGTAATCTATATAAGAGGCAGGTATTACAGGTGTTCTGTCTGTACATAAGTTCGTACATCACAATATATACTACAGTGTAGAGGTGGAGACTGGAGTGCTGAATGCTGGAGGCTGGAGTGCTTGAGTGCTTTAGTGCAGGAGGCTGGAGTGTTTTAGTGCTGGACGCTGGAGACTGGAGTGCTGAAGTTCTGGAGTGAAGTGCTGGAGGTTGGAGTGCTGAAGTTCTGGAGTGAAGTGCTGGAGGTTGGAGTGCTGGAGGCTGGGGTGCTGGAGTGCTAGAGTGCTGGAGGCTAGTGTGCGGGGTGCTGGAGGCTGGAGTGCGGAGTGCTGGAGTGTTAGAGAGCTGGAGTGCTGGAGGCTGGAGTGCAGGGTGTGGAGGCTGGTGTGCTGGAGGCTGGAGTGCTGGAGTGCGGGGTGCTGGAGGCTGGAGTGCTAGGTGCTGGAGGCTGGAGTGCGGGGTTCTGGAGGCTGGAGTGCGGGAGGCTGGAGGCTGGAGTGTGGGGTGCTGGAGGCTGGAGTGCGGGGTGCTGGAGGCTGGAGTGCGGGGTGCTGGAGGCTGGAGTGTGGGGTGATGGAGTGCTGTGTGCTGGAGGCTGGAGTGCGGGGTGGGGTGGAGTGCTGGGAGGGGTGCTGGAGTGGGTGCTGGAGTGCTGGGTGCTGGAGGGTCTGAGGCTGGTGCTGGAGTGCTGGAGTGCTGGAGTCTGGAGGTGCTGAGGCTGGAGTGCTGGAGGCTGGAGTGCTGGAGGCTGGAGTGCTGGAGGCTGGAGTGCTGGAGGCTGGAGTGCTGGAGGCTGGAGTGCTGGAGGCTGGAGGCTGGAGGCTGGAGGCTGGAGGCTGGAGGCTGGAGTGGGGCTGGAGGCTGGAGTGGGCTGGAGGCTGGAGTGGGCTGGAGGCTGGAGTGGGGCTGGAGGCTGGGAGTGCTGGAGGCTGGAGGCTGGAGGGGTCTGGAGGCTGGAGTGCGGGCTGGAGGCTGGGAGGGGCTGGAGGCTGGGTGCTGGAGGCTGGAGTGCGGGTGCTGGAGGCTGGAGTGTGGGGTCTGGAGGCTGGAGTGGGGTGTGGAGCTGGAGTGCTGGGTGCTGGAGGCTGGAGTGCGGGTTCTGGAGGCTGGAGTGCGGAGCTGAGGCTGGAGGCTGGAGTGCTGGGTGCTGGAGGCTGGAGTGCTGGAGGCTGGAGGTGGGTGCTGGAGGCTGGAGTGCTGGAGTGCTGGAGTGCTGGAGTGCTGGAGGCTGGAGGTCTGGAGTGTGGAGGCTGGAGCTGGAGGCTGGAGCTGGAGTGCTGGAGTGCTGGAGGCTGGAGTGCTGGGGGCTGGAGTGCTGGAGGCTGGAGTGCTGGAGGCTGGAGTGCTGGAGTGCTGGAGGCAGACTGTCTGAGCTGAGTCGGAGTCTGAGAATTGACAGGCTGATGTGCTGGTGGAGTTGTCTGAGTGCTTAGTGCTGAGTGATATCATGTCTACTCTGTCTCTCAACATTGTCATAAATATCACTTCAAGTCAAGCATTTCATTCTTCCTCCTCTCTTATTTTCCTCCATATATCCACTGTCTCTATTCTCTTTCCATTTTATTCACTTTCAGTCCAGCATTCTCCCTGCCTCCCTCTCTCACTGTTCTCCCTGCCTCCCTTCCTCACTGTTCTCCCTAACTCCCTCTCTCACTGTTCTCCCAGTCTCTCTCAGTTCTCCCTGCCTCCCTCTCTCACTGTTCTCCCTACCTCCCTCCCTCACTGTTCTCCCTGCCTCCCTCTCTCACTGTTCTACCTGCCTCCCTTTCTGACTGCTCTCCCTGACTCCCTCTCACTGTTCTCCCTGCCTCACTCTCACTGTTCTTCCTGCTTCCCTCTCACTGCTCTCCCTGCCTCCCTCTCAGTTCTCCCTGCCTCACTCTCACTGTTCTTCCTGCTTCCCTCTCACTGCTCTCCCTGCCTCCCTCTCTCACTCTTCTCCCTGCCTCACTCTCACTGTTCTCCCAGCCTCTCTCTCTCTCTCTCTCTCTCTCTCTCTCCTTCCTTTTTTTCCTCCTCTTTCACTTACTCTCTCACTATTCTCCCCACACCTCACTCGCTATTTTCCCTACCTCCCTCTTACTAGTTTCCTTGCCTCCCTCTCACTCTTCTCTCCGATTCCTTTTTATTCTCCCTTTCACATTCATGTCTTCATTTCTCCTAAGCATTTCCCTTTTTATCTTCCTCTTTGTCTCCCTAACCACCATCAGTTTATATAAACTGAAGTGTTTATTATATAAACTAAAGTGTATATTATATAAACTGAAGTGTATATTATATAAACTGAAGTGTATATTATATAAACTGAAGTGTATATTATATAAACTGAAGTGTATATTATATAAACTGAAGTGTATATTATATAAACTGAAGTGTATATTTCTCATAGTATATGGTATAGTAAGTTACGTGAGCAAATACTAAGACATATTAGAAAACGTTTCAGTCCTGGTACTTTTATCACTTTTAGAAATACCGAAACGTTTTCTAATAAATTTGTCCTATTGTTTGCTTATGTGTCTTTCTAAACTAATTTTCCGGTATCTATCACCAAGCAATATATACGAACATAGTCTATACACCGAGAGGCGTTTATCTCTGGGTGCAAATACACTGAGACTTGTGTCTCTCAGTATGTATACACTGAGAGTTTCCCTTAATTTATATTCTATCGGTGAAAATATATAGAGTACATATATAGAGTACAGGTGAAGTGCAGTCTTAGTGACATCATTAGAGCTATAACCGCTGAAACTAACAAATTTCCTAAACAGTAGATGTAGATACAATAATGTTATGTAAACCCGTGTGTCGTAGGTTGTTTCCAGTTGATGTATCATGCAGGTGGAGTGGTTGAATGGTAGGTTGAATGGGGTGTGTGTGTGTGTACTTATCTATACGGGGTTGCAAGGGTCGAATTACAGCTCCTGGCCCCGCCTCTTTGCTGGTCGTTAATTAATAGGTTCACTCTCTCCCTGTTCGAAGAGCCTTTTCTCGTGTGTGTGTGTGTGTGTGTGTGTGTGTGTAAAGAGGGTGGGTGTGAGTAACATGAAGCAGGGATGGCAGTCTGGGAGGATTATATTTACTTCTCATTTTCTTGTGGTTCAGCCCCAGGTTTAGTGGTATTTGTTCATCATTTTCAAAATAGTGCAAATAACCTCACACCTGACAGCTTTATATCACTGATCTCTCTCTCTCTCTCCGTTGATCTAGCAGATGTAGGTTTACCGCTCCATTCAATAACCAAGGATCAATTCATTACAGAATATCCTGAGATAATGATACTCTTACTTATTTCTTCGATACAATGTAATGTTTTATCAGTTGACGACTAAGACACATGTGCGACATCTGGGTACCTTTACTTTGTAGACGTTTGACCAACCAGTGGCTTTATCAAGACTCATCAGTACCACGGTCCTGAATACCTGTTCCTAGGCTCAGGGACTGACTACCTCTTCTTGATCCGTCTGTCTGATTCATGAATTTAAGATTTATCGATAATCATGAAAGACGCTAAAACCCACAGAAAATGTTTAGGAAAGATGAATCAAGGAAAAATATTTTCGAATATATTTCCCCACACTGTTAAAGCTGAAATAATAATAACAAATTTCTTGGACTTATCTCTACATGCTGTAGAGATTTATAATGAAAACTGCATTATCAAGCTAATTTCTTCTCTTTCAATGATTGTCTTTTATTTTTTTAACACTGCATGTCTAGGATTTTGCTTTGAGAAGGACTGATGGTATTAAAAGCGATCACGTTAGCTATAATTAACCGGGAAGTCGACTGGGGACACCGTTCTTGCAACGTGCCAAAACCAGGACCTAGGGTTTGTTTACAGGGGGGAAAAAAAAGGCCCAGTTTTAGTGGGCGGGGACACAAAGCGCGCCAGCCGGGCTCTCCACCCGATCCACTATCAGCCATAAATTCACGGTGATTAAATAAAGCGTTACAAAAACCCTGGCTATAACTCAGCGGTCACCAGTGAGGGGCGCGCGTCCAACTTGTGCCAGACTAAGTGTTCAAATGTTTTTTTTTTTTCTGTGTGTGTGTGTGTGTGTGTGTCAAGTGCGAAAGTGTACATCAGTCTTCCCTTGTTGGTCAGCTCACCTCCATGATGCACTAATATTTTCCTCTCTTAGACTCACAACAGTGACTTTCACTGTGTACAGTATTCTAAACTACGTAGTTACATGACAGTGTTAAATAACATTTTATCGTCATTTGTAAACGTACAAAACACTGTTATTGACGTCAGAATTACACTATCGTGCAAACAAAAGACAAAATCTGTTGGTCGATATGAATACGTACATTTTTTTAATACTTGGCTGGGACATAATCCCTCTTGCTATATATCATCTCACCGTATCCATAAATCTGCAAATGAAACATATTAGACATTTTAGATTACAATGAACTCATGGTACCAGCAGTGTACATGTAACACCATATACTATTATCCTGAGACTATTCTACGACCAACATAGCACCAGCACACACAATACATTCCTTGACACAAGTTTTTCTCATTACCATAATTATAGGTAGAAGTGAAAAGTGAAAAAGCCACTTGGACAAAAACAAAACATAAAGATAGATCTGTATATTTCGAGCTCAATATGAGACCCTCTTCAGTAGAAGATGGCCTCTTGACTAGAATTCTAAAATGTACTGATCTTTGTAACTTGTGATTATTTTTCTGTCCGAGTAGTTACTCGTTTTTCCTCCCTCAGTGTTTAAGGCACTTCACTCCCAGCACATTAAAAGTCTATATAATCCATTTAATTTATACTTGACATCTCAGTTATTTGGAAGTTATAATATACACACTGCAGCGGAGAACATTGTGAGTGTATGTAACAGCGAGCAACCCAAGAACTTTCGCCCTATTTAGGGCGAAACGATGTTTAATAAAACACTATTTAGCGAGAAACGTGTCTAATTAAAAGACATCCTATATTATCTTCGCTTTATATTCATATTAAATGAGAAATTCAATCCCTCTTCAGTTATTTTTTTTACCTTTGCCGCTATTTACACGGCGGTGCGGTTGCGGCGGTGCGGTTGGGCCACACAGTGGCCGCAACCAAGTCACCAGCAGATCCCTGGCGAGAGAGGACGACGCTGTGTATGTGGAACGTAGTGAGGTGAAGCATCAAGGCGAGGTATGTGGAAGACATTACCTTGGGTGGCTTAAAAGCAGACTGGACATACATATGGCGCCCATTGTGTGGGCGAAACGTTGTCAATAAAGTATCACTTGTGCTTCTTTTGTTTTAATTCCATCGTCTCGTTATTTTACACCATTTTCTCTCCGCTGTCGTCAAAATGTTGAGTTTAAACGGACATCATTCATGTGGTCACCTGCATTGCCGTTTCTCCTTAGTGGTTGAGTGTCACTGATGCTAATACCGAAACACAGTGTTATGCTGTCTCATTTCTCTCATTCCGCCGCCAGTTTCTGGGACGAAGTACCACTGTACCACCTCCCTAAGAATATAAATTGTGTTTTTGTGTATATGCACTGATAGTTCACTTTATGCCCTATTTAAAGGACACTGGAAAAAATAAACACATAAGCAATATAATGTGATCCTTTATTGACAACGTTGTCAATACAGGATCACATTATACTGATTATGTGTTTATTTTTCCATTGTGTCGGCATTTTATATCATTTATTTTCATTTAAGAGACACTTTACCAGGAAATGGATCAGGAGGAGAGAACTCTTTGTCATGGAGGAACTAAAGTGAGGGGATTCTTTTACCATGGAGGAACTAAAGTGAGGGGATCTCTTTTACCATGGAGGAACTAAAGTGAGGGGACTCTTTTACCATGGAGGAACTAAAGTGAGGGGACTCTTTTACCATGGAGGAACTAAAGTGAGGGACTCTTTTACCATGGAGGAACTAAAGTGAGGGGACTCTTTTACCATGGAGGAACTAAAGTGAGGGACTCTTTACCATGGAGGAACTAAAGTGAGGGGACTCTTTACCATGGAGGAACTAAAGTGAAGGGACTCTTTTACCATGGAGGAACTAAAGTGAGGGACTCTTTACCATGGAGGAACTAAAGTGAGGGGACTCTTTTACCATGGAGGAACTAAAGTGAGGGGACTCTTTTACCATGGAGGAACTAAAGTGAGGGGACTCTTTTACCATGGAGGAACTAAAGTGAGGGGACTCTTTTACCATGGAGGAACTAAAGTGAGGGGACTCTTTTACCATGGAGGAACTAAAGTGAGGGGACTCTTTTACCATGGAGGAACTAAAGTGAGGGGACTCTTTTACCATGGAGGAACTAAAGTGAGGGGACTCTTTTACCATGGAGGAACTAAAGTGAGGGGACTCTTTTACCATGGAGGAACTAAAGTGAGGGGACTCTTTTACCATGGAGGAACTAAAGTGAGGGGACTCTTTTACCATGGAGGAACTAAAGTGAGGGGACTCTTTTACCATGGAGGAACTAAAGTGAGGGGACTCTTTTACCATGGAGGAACTAAAGTGAGGGGACTCTTTTACCATGGAGGAACTAAAGTGAGGGATTCTTTTACCATGGAGGAACTAAAGTGAGGGATTCTTTTACCATGGAGGAACTAAAGTGAGGGGATTCTTTACCATGGAGGAACTAAATGAGGGGACTCTTTTACCATGGAGGAACTAAAGTGAGGGACTCTTTACCATGGAGGAACTAAAGTGAGGGACTCTTTTACCATGGAGGAACTAAAGTGAGGGGACTCTTTTACCATGGAGGAACTAAAGTGAGGGGACTCTTTTACCATGGAGGAACTAAAGTGAGGGGACTCTTTTACCATGGAGGAACTAAAGTGAGGGGACTCTTTTACCATGGAGGAACTAGAAAGAGAGGACTGGCGTTGAGGGTTCATCAGAATCAGAAGTTAAGAATCATATCTTTTAATGAAACAGAAAGCGAAAAAAATTGAACAAAACACTATTGCAACTGAGAAAGTTGATTTAACTGCAGTGGAGGAAATTCACTAAGGTCTGTCGAAAAATCAGGAAGTGGGCCCAAGAGCTGGTGCTCGCCTACATCAAATTTAAATAGGTAATTACCTCTCTCCCCACCTCTGCAAACACAATATTTAAAATAATTCAGTCATCATTCTAAAAACAACTGCAACTATCTGATATCTGCTAAACTTAATCAAAGACCACACTCCCAGCAGCAAATATTATAATTCCAGTAACTACTATCATAACCATAACAGCAACTACTACAACAACCCCATTACTAGCTACCACAATCCTAAAGACAGGTACCACAATCCTAAAGACAGATATCACAACCCTAAAGACAGCTACCACAATCCTAAAGACAGATATCACAATCCTAAAGACAGGTACCACAATCCTAAAGACAGATATCACAATCCTAAAGACAGATATCACAATCCTAAAGACAGCTACCACAATCCTAAAGATAGATATCACAACCCTAAAGACAGCTACCACAATCCTAAAGACAGATATCACAATCCTAAAGACAGGTACCACAATCCTAAAGACAGATATCACAATCCTAAAGACAGCTATCACAATCCTAAAGACAGGTACCACAATCCTAAAGACAGATATCACAACCCTAAAGACAGCTACCACAATCCTAAAGACAGATATCACAATCCTAAAGACAGCTATCACAATCCTAAAGACAGGTACCACAATCCTAAAGACAGGTACCACAATCCTAAAGACAGCTACCACAATCCTAAAGACAGCTACCACAATCCATAAAGACAGCTACCACAATCCTAAAGACAGGTACCACAATCCTAAAGACAGCTACCACAATCCTAAACACAGGTACCACAATCCTAAAGACAGCTACCACAATCCTAAAGACAGCTACCACAATCCTTAAAGACAGCTACCACAATCCTAAAGACAGCTACCACAATCCTTAAAGACAGCTACCACAATCCTAAAGACAGCTACCACAATCCTAAACACAGGTACCACAATCCTAAAGACAGGTACCACAATCCTAAAGACAGCTACCACAATCCTTAAAGACAGCTACCACAATCCTAAAGACAGGTACCACAATCCTAAAGACAGCTACCACAATCCTTAAAGACAGCTACCACAATCCTAAAGACAGGTACCACAATCCTAAAGACAGCTACCACAATCCTAAAGACAGCTACCACAATCCTAAAGACAGATATCACAATCCTAAAGACAGCTACCACAATCCTAAAGACAGCTACCACAATCCTAAAGACAGGTACCACAATCCTAAAGACAGCTACCACAATTATAAAGACAGCTACCACAATCCTTAAAGACAGCTACCACAATCCTAAAGACAGGTACCACAATCCTAAAGACAGCTATCACAATCCTAAAGACAGATATCACAATCCTAAAGACAGCTACCACAATCCTAAAGACAGATATCACAATCCTAAAGACAGCTACCACAATCCTAAAGACAGCTACCACAATCCTAAAGACAGCTACCACAATCCTACAGGTACCACAATCCTAAAGACAGCTACCACAATCCTAAAGACAGCTACCACAATCCTTAAAGACAGCTACCACAATCCTAAAGACAGGTACCACAATCCTAAAGACAGCTACCACAATCCTAAAGACAGCTATCACAATCCTAAAGACAGGTATCACAATACTAAAGACAACTACCACATTCCTAAAGACAGTTACCTCAGTCCAAAAGACAGGTACCACAATCCCAGTAGCAATTACTGTACCTCATCAGAGATACTGCACCCTTCTTTACCTTAACCTACAACACCTACCACAATCCTCACTTATCTGTATTATTAGAAATACTCTCCACAAAACTTTATGTCAGTAGCACTAACGAAATTACTCGACGACTTCAAGAATGTGTAAAGTGCGATCGGATTTAAATTAGAAAAATCGCCTCTACACCCACCTACTTCCTGGGGATTTCCAAAATAGACATACACATATCTAGTTTTCTTCCGAAGAGGTTAGTTTACTGAGCACCCTGTGTCTATCTTATGGACGGTAGTGGCTAGTATAGTGTGCACCCCGTATACAGCATGTGAACTGTAGTTGTTAGTAGTGTGCACCCCTATAGTCATCCTGTAGACGGTATCGGAAAAACCTATAGATACACAAAAAGCCTATGAAACTATACTCTTAAAGAGTTAATTGGAGGGTAAGAATGTTTCTTTTTTTTAGCTGTAAGCTTGATGACTGCATATACATGTATGTGGAAATAAGAAGGATCACCACCACATTGGTGGAGATGTGTGGTTGCTCAGACGATTATCTACAGAGCATAAAATTTACAATTCACTGATTACTTTGTAGTCACTCGTGATCTGACTGTATATAAATATGTGTCAAGGTAAATTATTCTTCCTGTGAATGAAACACACTATTATACAGCCTCCGAACACTGTCACCACGTCGACATTAAGACAGGCAAATAATTATCTGTTAAACCATCATTCCCTGGCACACTTCTCACAACCATTATGTTAATCCCAAGTGTCTACCTTCATAACAAAATAATTACATCCAGGTATGGGAACCGCAGCAATAACATATGAGACTAATGATCTGTGGTAAGGCCTAAAATAATTACGAGAGTTGAGACGTACAGATTTCCCAGTCTAGGCTCTCAATGTCTGTTTTTATGAATCAGCTAAATAATGAAAAACATATCTTATTCCTTAAGCTCTTGAGCAATAAGGTCTCATTTACTTCGTCTTGTATGAGGTGAAAACACAAACTAAGTAACCAAAAAATAGCGTGTCATTAAATAACAATTACAAATTTAATTCTCTAATAGTGTCTCTGGCCTCATTATAGAGTCGTAACAAGTTCATCAGCAAATTACTTTTCAGAATAAACAGGTAATTAGTGGGGCTGACTTTTTAATTTGGAAGAGTCTTTCAGTGATGTCACTTAGATAAATTTTGTCTTTTGTGCGAGGGACGAAAAGAAGTCTTTACATTAATGATGTCTTGAGGAAATAAGACCGCTGCTTCTTTAGCAAATTAGGAATTCTTCAAGGTTATTGTTGGAGGTAGGAACAAAATAAATCGACTGTTCCCCAAGAGGAGATACAGCCACTCCTTTTAAGTGAGTCTATACACTACTTAAATTTTTTTTAGGGGACGAAGATATTTAAAATTTCCAAAATGGGTTGCAAGACGGGTCTACCACCAACCAACTTTTCTACTTAGGCGTCTCTTTGAGGGATGCTCTCCCCTCTCTCCCTCCCTCCCACCTTACCCAAATTATTGCAACACGACGTCCAGGGAGAATGTTGCAGCTATTTTGTTCTTGACAGTGACGGTAGCGTGGAAGAAGGTGCTACCTCACATTCTCATACAAGGTGCTGACTCTGACAGGGAAAGTCTTTGCCTGCTGCTTCTTTACAATGTTATGGTGATATGGTTAAAAAAAAAAAAAGAATATCTAGAGAAACTTAAAGTAGTGAAAACCGTCGCTGAGCAACAGTGAGAGGTTATATAATTTGCCTTTCAGTTACTTTCAGCATTATATATATAATGGAATGTCTCTCATAATGATAACTCCTACTTATGCAGTGTTTAATTGAATCGAGATAACTGTATATCTGGTAAGATAACTTGTTGTGATTATGTGTTAGGATTATTAACAGTATTGTTATGATAACCTAAGTTATATTCTATATCAGGAAAATTATGTGTTGGGAGAGTTTAAGTGACTGTGGGAAGGGTGGAAGAGTGTTGGAAGAATTTATAGGTTGTATGAATGGTCTAAGGGATGTATGTAGGCTGTAAGAGGATGTAAGAAGGGCTTATTAAGAGAGTGTAGGAAGGATTTAAGAGAGTGTATGAAGGGATAATATGGGTATAGGAAGGATTTAAGAACGTTCAGGAAGGATTAAGAGGGTGTAGAATAATAGTTTAAAAGAGTTAAGTAAGGACTCGAGAGGTAGTGAGAAGGGTATAGTATAGAAAGGCTTTAAGAAGGTCTGGGAGGGGTTAAGAAAGTATAAGAAGGATTCAAGAGGGTGTAGAAAGGATTTAATTAATGGCAACTTTATGCAATGCTAATCAGGCTTACAACCGAAAATATATCGGGTTCGATTCCCTGGCCAGGCGAAACAAATAGGCAAAGCCTCCTTACACCTACTGCTCCTACTCACCTGAAATAGGTACCTGGTGTTGGATGACAAGTTGTGTTTCGCATTCTGGAGCAAAATGTTCTATGCAAATGAGTGACATTGCAATGCAAAAAGTGTGAGAAATTGCAGAACTTCAGGAAGGCACTCACACAGTGAGGTATATTTAATGTTGAGAGAGAGAGAGAGAGAGAGAGAGAGAGAGAGAGAGAGAGAGAGAGAGAGAGAGAGAGAGAGAGAGAGAGAGAATGTGACTATAACTTAGTCATGTGTGTAACTGCGGTTTAGACAGTCGAATGTGTGACTGTGGCACTGGAACTGATTGTGCGATTAGATTAGAATGATTACATAACTATCATCCAATCCTCCTAATTATAATCCCTCAACGGGCATGATAATTCACATATTTGTAAATCATTTGATGATTCATGCGCGTCTGGAGAAAAACTCATCAGTGTTTCCTCTCTATAACTGACTGACGTGGGTTGATGAATTACAAGATTATTATTATTATTATTATTATTATTATTATTAAGATATTTTAATTAATTAGTTAAGGACTTACCAGTTTATTATTATTAATAAGATATTTTAAATAATAAGAATAATAATTAAGATATTTTAAGTAATTACTTAATGATTTACCAATTATTTTTATTAAGATATAATTAATAATAATTATTATTAAGATAATATAACTAATTAGATTATTATTATTTTCATTATTATTATTATGGAGACCATAAAGCACCAGGGACGGTGCTCCAACTCCACGGATCAAGAGTCTTTACCAGCAACAAGACACCCACCTTCAAAGATCAAACTTCGCGTCGAACGCAGTTTCCACTATGATAAGTGGATCGAACACTATTAGGACAATTGGAACACTCTTGGAATAACTGGAACACTCTTGGGATAATTAGAACACTCTTGAGATAATTGGAACACTCTTGGGGTAATTGGAACACTCTTGGGATAATTGGAACACTCTTGGAGTAATTAGAACACTCATGGAATAATTAGAACACTCTTGGAATAATTGGAACACTCTTGGAATAACTGGAATACTCTTGGAATAATTAGAACACTCTTGAGATAATTGGAGCACTCTTGTGATAATTGGAACACTCTTGGAATAATTAGATCACTCTTGGGATAATTGGTACACTCTTGGGATAATTCCTCCCCAAAACTTGTGTTACTTGGTACCTTCACGATTTAATTAATTATTTAAAGGTTTTTCGTAATAGAATTTGCAAATTCAGGATTGATTTTGAATTCGCATAATTGGATCGTTTATCACCGCACTTGTGCTGTACGACGGCGCTCTGACGCAGTCTTCGTCTCTCTGACGTAAATAACGTAACCGGTCCAGGACCACATCTTGCCGCGATTACACTAACGACTTCGATGCTTAGTAAAATGCTCTTGATCCGAGGAATTGCAGCTGCTCTCCCCAGTCCTTGGATCAAGACTGATTATCTCCCATCCCCCAGGCGACGTAAGACTCTTAAGGGCTTAGCGCTTCCTCCGTATGGATATTATAATAAAAAGTCAAATTGAAGACAATTCTTTGGTCCCATAAACAAGATAACAAGACACTTGTTAGATACTTGTTAGACACTTGTTGGACACTTGTAAGACACTTGTTGGACACTTGTTGGACACTTTTAGACACTTGTAAGACTCTTGTTAGACATTTATAAGACACTTGTTAGACACTTGTCAGACATTTGTAAGACACTTGTTAGATACTTGTAAAACACTTGTTAGACACTTGTAAGACATTTGTTAGATATTTGTAAGACACTTGTTAAACACTTTTAAGATACTTATTAGACATGTGTAAAATACTTGTTAGACATTTGTTAGACACACGACATCTATTAGACACTTTAAGACACTTGTAAGGTATTTGTTAGACACTTTTAAGACACTTGTAAGATACCTGTCAGACCATTGTAAGACACTTTTTTAGACACTTGTAATCAAGTTTACATATGTGTTACAGAGTCAAGTAGTCAAATGTGTATAGATCACCCAGGATACCTAGACAGTGTGAAACAAAACAACGAAGGTGACTTTGCACTGGAGTCCTTCTAGTACATAAATGTAAGATACGTCTATATTAATATAGCACTTATAATTATTTATTGACAGTAAAAGTAATATAAAATGAGTATATCAATTACATAAGTTGTTAAGGTGAATATGTGAGTTACCAGTCTGATACAGTCATGTGGATACGTTAGTTAATTACATGTATATCTAGTTGCAAAGGTACAAACTTTAGCATTTATACAAGCCGTTTGATCCTTTGCCATTATTTATATTAAAGATTAAAGGCAGCACAAATCAATATATTATATCAAGTTTGTATTGCAAGCATATTAGTTTTAAGTTTAATATCTTTATTATGCACCCCATACCCATCCTGCGGGAGGTAGCCAAAAGATTACAGAGGTACATAATGGGTCCAGGAACTGGACCGCAAAGTTTTGATAGCTGGACAAGTTACGGTGATAATGAACAATTTACATGTTTATATCCAGTCACAATCGTACTGTGTTATTTATGTAAACATGAATTAGGTCACGCGCACGAGAAGAAAGTGATAATGCTTTATTTACAATGGGCAAAGTCAAGGTATTTTTCCAGAAATGTTTGTAATATACCACTGTGGATAAAATTGAGATTTCTTGACCATTTCTGAATGAGTTGTCTCTGAATTCATTAATTTTATCGCATTTCAGTACATAATGTTCTACATCGGCGGTGGTGATTTAACCTGCCAAAGATGCTGGTAACCCAGCCGGAGGCGGGCGGTAGTGACATCCAAGAGTCTGCTTCTTTTGTTGGATGCACCATAGACATGTTGCTCCTCTTACGTGATAGAATCATGATAGATGGACTGACTGATGTCAATCTCCCTCAGTCTCAAGTCAATAATGTCCAGTTGAAGTTCTTTTCGAATTATTGTTCTCAAACTACTAAGAGCCCAAGATTGTAATCAACTCCCTCTTTGAAGGCATATAACTTAGCCAATTCATCAGTTCTATCATGCATCTGAAGACCAAGGTGAAACGGAATCCACAGAATGTGCATTAAGACTCCACTGTCTACAATCCTACCACACCTGAGTCTGGCTTCTGACACAAGCATGCCACAATTGATACGTAAGGAGTTGAGAACATTTATGGATGAATCAGTTGTAATTATTGTCAACCTTTGATACATGGACACATTTAAGTGCAAGGAGTATGGCAAGCAGTTCAGTTTGAAGGGTAGAGGGCCAGTTATTGATGCGTGCTCCAATTTCTTTATAAAAGCCATCACTTTGTATGACAGCAGCACTACCAGCTGTATCAGTGGATTGATGAACAGAACCATCAACATAAATAATTTGTGAAAGAGTGTGCTGTGACTAAGTCATCAATACAGCTTAAGGCATCTTGCTTGGCTTCAAGGCGAAGCTTTGGTTGTGATTTAAAAAGTGATTTTTTTTGGTGGGGGGAGGGATAGTGGCTTGGAATGAGGTAAAATCCCATGGAGCGGTAAACTGTTACTGTTGCCTTACTTAACATAGATCATGTATCTGGTTCATGCGGAGATCAGTTCCAGTTTTTATGATCCATCTGGAGAAGTGTTCACCAGTGCTGAGGAAGGTTTGGAGGGCTTCTGTGCAAGGGTTTACATGGGCTTGTCTGAGCAAATTGACCGTATTGAGGACATTTCTTTCAGTGACACGATCTTTGATGTTTGTGATATCAAGTTCTTTCCGCATATATTCGTTCTGAAATTCTTCCAGCCCTCCAAGCTTCCAGTACTAGGCTGGAATATTGCTGCACACTAACTACACCCTTCAAGGCGGGTGAAATTGCTGACCTAGAAAATGTGCAGAGAACCTTCACGGCACGCATAACTGCGATAAACCACCTCAATTACTGGGAACGCTTGAAGTTCCTAAACCTGTACTCCCTAGAACGCAGGCGGGAGAGATACATTATTATATACACTTGGAAAATCCTAGAGGGATTAGTACCAAACTTGCACACGAAAATCACTCTCTACGAAAGCAAAAGACTCGGCAGACGATGCAACATCCCCCCCAATGAAAAGCAGGGGTGTCACTAGCACGTTGAGAGACAACACAATAAGTGTCAGGGGCCCAAGACTGTTCAACTGCCTCCCAGCTTACACAAGGGGGATTACCAATAGACCCCTGGCTGTCTTTAAACAGTCACTGGACAGGTACCTAAAGTCGGTACCTGACCAGCCAGGCTGTGGTTCGTACGTTGGACTGCGTGCGGCCAGCAGTAACATCCTGGTTGATCCGGCCCTGATCCACCATGAGGGCTGGTCACAGACCGGGCCGCGGGGGCGTTGACCCCTGGAACTCTCTCCAGGTAAACTCCAGGTAATGATCAAAGCATATCAACCACATAGCAAAAAAAGTATCCAAAACGGTTGGGATCCTCTCTAAGATACGTTACTATGTACTGCAATCAGCCCTACTCACACTATACTATTCACTCATCTATCCCTACCTCACATATGCCATATGTGCTTAGGGATCAACAGCAACAACCCACCTAAAACCAATATTAACTCAACAAAAAGCCGCAGTAAGAATTATCACGCAATCCAATCCCAGGCAAACCCCCCCCCCACCCCCACTCTTCAAAGACCTAAATTTACTCACTGTTCAGAACATCCACACTTACTACTGTGCAACCTACATGTACAGAACCATAAATTCCAATATTAACCCTGAACTAAAATGCTTTCTTGATAGTTGTGAGAGGACCCATAGGCACAACACCATACACAAAAATCTCTATGATATTCCCTCTGTTCAATGTACTCCCTACCTGAAAGCTCCAAAACTGCAGACTCAGCCACCATTTTCAACACTATCATCAAAAAACATCTTATCTCACTAACACACTCCACCATCACCTAAACACATGAAAACCACCAATTCACTCACACACGCACACACACACACATACACACACACACACACACAATATCTGCGCCACCCTGAGTAGCGCAGATATTGAGGACATCACACATGAAAGCCACCTTGGGGCCAGTGATCATATGGTTCTAAGCTTTGACTACATAGTAGAGTTACAAGTGGAGGGGTAAGCAGGAAGGGCTGCAAGAATGAAGCCAAACTATAAGAAAGGTGACTACGTGGGCATGAAGAACTTCCTGCACGGAGTTCAGTGGGACAGAGAGCTGGCAGGGAAGTCGGTAAACGAGATGATGGAATATATGACAACAATTTGCAAGGAAGCTGAGGAGAGGTTTATACCCAAGGGTAACAGGAAAAGTGAAAAAGCCAGGATGAGCCCGTGGTTCACCCAAAGGTGCAGGGAAGCCAAAACCAAGTGTGCCAGGGAATGGAAGAAGTATAGAAGGCAAAGGACCCAGGAGAATAAGGAGAGCAGTCGTAGAGCCAGAAATGAATATGCACAGGTAAGAAGGGAGGCCCAAAGACAATACGAGAATGACATAGCAGCGAAAGCAAAATCTGAACCAAAGCTGTTGTACAGCCACATCAGGAGGAGAACAACAGTCAAGGACCAGGTGATCAGGCTGAGGAAGGATGGAGGGGAGGTCACAAGAAATGACCACGAAGTGTGTGAGGAGCTCAACATGAGATTCAAAGAGGTGTTCACAGAGGAAATAGAAGGGCCTCCAGAAAGGAGGAGAGGTAGGGTACACCATCAGGTGCTGGACACAATACACACAACTGAGGAGGAAGTGAAGAGGCTACTAAGCGAGCTAGATACCTCAAAGGCGATGGGGCCGGATAACATTTCTCCATGGGTCCTGAGAGAGGGAGCAGAGGAGCTATGTGTACCCCTAACAACAATCTTCAACACGTCTATCGAAACAGGGCAACTACCTGAGGCATGAAAGACAGCAAATGTAGTTCCAATTTTTAAAAAGGAAGACAGAAATGTAGCACTAAACTACAGACCAGTGTCACTGACATGTATAGTATGCAAGGTCATGGAGAAGATTATCAGGAGAAGAGTGGTGGAGCACCTAGAAAGGAATGAGCTAATCAACGACGGCCAACACGGTTTCAGGGACGGGAAATCCTGTGTCACTAACCTACTGGAGTTCTATGACAGGGTGACAGCAGTAAGACAAGAGAGAGAGGGGTGGGTAGATTGCATATTCTTGGACTGTAAGAAGGCGTTTGACACAGTCCCACACAAGAGATTAGTGCAGAAGCTGGAGGACCAGGCAGGGATAACAGGGAAGGCACTACAATGGATCAGGGAATACCTGTCAGGAAGACAGCAGCGAGTCATGGTCCGTGGCGAGGTGTCAGAGTGGGCGCCGGTGACGAGTGGGGTTTCACAGGGGTCAGTCCTAGGACCGGTGCTGTTTCTGGTATTTGTGGACGACATGACGGAAGGAATAGACTCCGAAGTGTCCCTGTTTGCAGATGATGTGAAGTTGATGAGAAGAATTCAATCGGACGAGGACCAGGCAGAACTACAAAGGGATCTGGACAGGCTGCAAGCCTGGTCCAGCAATTGGCTCCTGGAGTTCAACCCCACCAAGTGCAAAGTCATGAAGATTGGGGAAGGGCAAAGAAGACCGCAGACAGAGTACAGTCTAGGGGGCCAGAGACTACAAACCTCAATCAAGGAAAAAAATCTTGGGGTGAGTATAACACCAGGCACATCTCCTGAGGCGCACATCAACCAAATAACTGCTGCAGCATACGGGCGCCTAGCAAACCTAAGAACAGCATTCCGACATCTTAATAAAGAATCGTTCAGGACCTTGTACACTGTGTACGTTAGGCCCATACTGGAGTATGCAGCACCAGTTTGGAACCCACATCTAGCCAAGCACGTAAAGAAGCTCGAGAAAGTGCAAAGGTTTGCAACAAGACTAGTCCCGGAGCTAAGGGGTATGTCCTACGAGGAGAGGTTAAGGGAAATCGACCTGACGACACTGGAGGACAGGAGAGAAAGGGGGGACATGATAACGACATATAAAATACTGAGAGGAATTGACAAGGTTGACAGAGACAGAATGTTCCAGAGATGGGACACAGCAACAAGGGGACACAGTTGGAAGTTGAAGACTCAGATGAATCACAGGGATGTTAGGAAGTATTTCTTCAGTCACAGAGTGGTCGGGAAGTGGAATAGCTTGGGAAGAGATGTAGTGGAGGCAGGTTCCATACATAGCTTTAAGGAGAGGTATGATAAAGCTCATGGCGCAGGGAGAGTGACCCAGTAGCGGCCAGTGTAGAGGCGTGGCCAGGAGCTATGTCTCGACCCCTGCAACCACAACTAGGTGAGTACAACTAGGTGAGTACACACACACATCCTCCTCATCTACACCAACACTGACCCAAAGGACAGTAAACATAAAATCCCGAATATAGTTATTGTCTAATAAATCTCAAACTAGTCTTAAGTTTGCCTGATATACTCCAATATTGGAGCTTTAATAGAAACTATGTAACATGCCAAGACAAAACCATTCTTATTACTAATTTTACAATCTAAATATTCTGAACTAACTCACTATTGTAAATCTATTTAATCATTTGAAATTTGTATTCATATGTAATTTGTAATATAGATTAAAAACTAGTATTAAGTCTGCCCGAAATGCCTAGCATGCCCAGGGATGCTAACGGCCATCTTTGTAATTATTGTCTTCTAAATGTAAAACACACATTGTAATTTTTACAGAGAAATAAATAATCTTAATTTTAATCTTATTTTTTCTGCATTCTTTAGTTCTGTTCTTAAACTAATTTATACTGAGACTGATTTTGAAATGATCAAGGTACTAGTGCACTTAAGTACAATTATAATTAGTAACATATGTGTAACTTACCTAGGATAACCCAAAGAAAGTCAAAGAGGCTTATTTCCCAAGAGCTCGGTGACTGTCATAGCTCTCATCCTGAGGAAAGATCTCAGGAACCAAGGAAAATAAGCCACAATGCTTGGCTTTCTTGGGTTAACCTGGGTTATAAATCTTCAGGGTTAATTATCCTTATAAAGTCTTATTCTTCATCAGCTGGTATGCAACAGACTGGGGTAACGTATCAATTGCCTCAATTTCACATTTTCTTTAATAAGAGAAAATGATAGGAGAGGAAAACTATCCCATTCTTACAAGCAATCATCCCTGCTTGTGACTTTCTATATTTTAAACACAAATTGTTTGTTTATATAAATATTGTTACTCGGAGTTGGAAAAATTATTTTTTTTCAGCTCATACCTAAATATGTTTACATTTTTGTGTTAACATTTTATAACTAACACCTTTGTTAGAATGGTACTGAGGTAACATACAACAAACAGTAAGCAAATTTACCTAACAGTGGCACTTGTGACATGGTTGGCTCACACACCGAGAGACCAGAGTTCGATTCCCGGGATAGGTGGAACCGTTAGACATGTTTCCTTACTTACTTACTTATTCCTGTTCACATAGCAGCAAATATCTGGGTATTAGGCGACTGCTGTGGGTCGCATCCTGGAGGAGAGGATTCAAGGACCTAAATGGAAATAAGACAGACGGTCTACTGACATTCTGACATTACTGGGTTATCCTGGGTTACTAATTGTCCGGGTTAATTATCAAAACAAAATCTTCTTTTAGGTTAAATATGCTTAATGTATTGTGTTATATTTCCAAAACTTCTGTATATAATTCTACAGTCGTCACATTATGTCCTTGTATTGTATTGATAAAGCCACTGGATGGCGAAACGTCTACAAAATAAAGATACCCATATGGTCCACGTGTCTAATTCTTCGTATATTATGTATGGTGAGAGTTTACTAAAGGGACTAAAGTTTTCTTGTCTGGTGGCGAAAAGGTTACATGCAGCCTCAATAACCCTAGCGCAGTCAACACTCATTAAACCCCATCAAGCAATCATCTGCCCCAAACCAACACTCTCATGGGTGTGCGGGCCAGGGGAAGATGGTCCTGTTTTAATTAAGGAATCTTAATAAATTCTCTTCTAATATATGAGGTATGCTTGTCATGCCATAACACGTCTTCTAACTTCTGACAGCACACACAGACAGCAGCCTAGCACTCTAGTAGACAGCCACCACTCAGGAAGCTACTGCTATTTTGTTATGTGAAACTTAAAGAGAAGTTTTTGCTCTCTGGTAGAATGTTTTTTTCTTAATGTCTCATAAACATGTAAGATGGCAGGTAAATCTTAATAAATACTGCTGGTTTTTATTATTATTATTATTATTAGTAGTAGTAGTAGTAGTAGTAGTAGTAGTAGTAGTAGTAGTAGTAGTAGTAGTAGTAGTAGTAGTAGTAGTAGTAGTAGTAGTAGTAGTAGTAGTAGTAGTAGTAGTACAAGAGCAAGAAATGGGCACTGCAGATCTACTGTCGCAGGTTTTACAGGATTAGTGATAATGAGAATCAGTAACATTTCATTTTTTTGTTATTCTCGTTGTTGTTGTTGTTGTTGTAATTACGTTAGTTTAATAACAACGAAATTTACCTAAGAAACGGAACGGAAAACAGCGACTCTTCATAGTATACAAAATAAACTTGACATAAATACCAGACTTTCGCATTTTAGTGCCACAGTTGTTAATCCGACTGTCTTCAGCCTAAGTAGCATTTTTATTTTTTTTGGAGGCCTGGGGCCAGAGGTTCCAATTTTTTTCGAGTACCAGGACCAATATTATTTTTTTTAACTCATGCTAATTGTTGTAATTTTGGGCTCCATTAATAGATGAAGGATATAACAACAAAATGCTATTTTAAGGTAGAGTTTTTAAATTAATTCACATTTCATTTATTACATCAGAGGGAATCAAGAACTTATCGAAGGAGCAATACTTGCTGCCAAGCTTAAATGACCACATGGAATAACTCAGCTGCCTCTTCCCAGGGGTCGCGGCCCACTAGTTAGGAACCAGATTGTGACCAGCTGTGCCTCCATCCTAGAACTGGTACCACTGACACGAGTCATCATATGACCGAGATCTGGATGACGTTTTCTTTCTCCAATCATCACGAATAAACTTAAGAATAACAAGTTCGAAACCCCGCCTAACTTTTATTAATTAAAAACAAGCTTTTCTTTAATAAGGAGAAGAAAAACGCAGCGTATAAAAGTTATTATAAACATTAGGAGGCTTCCAGAGTATAATAAATATTGTTCTTCTCGGTATTGGGTCTAATGTACTTTCATCACTAGTATATTTTTAAGAGGTTAAGTATTCTTCGTTTGCTTCTTATGGGAAAATCAGAGCCACGATCACCACTTTATGCTCCACTGATTAGAATATCAAAATGTATTATAGTGTAGAGAACATATATATATATATATATATATTTAAATTTTGTGCGCTAATTAGCGCACGAATAAAAACGCTAACCTGTGGAAAGATTAATACGTACTAAGACAAAAGTTGTAAATATTCCTTTCTCTCCCCTCACCATTCTTGAAGACGCTCCGAGCCGCCCCTGCTGAAGGCGTAGCACTTGTTTAATCTTATCTCAACCGAACTCTGTCCAAATAACGCCGTCTATCAGCTCAAGAAAACGCAAACTCAATCTTAACCCAATCTCAACCCAATGTCAACTGAGGTGAACGCAGGAGTAGAGAGGCAGGGTGAGGTCTTGGAAGAAGCTCTCAGAGTTAAGACACGAAACAACCAGACGTTCCACTGAGACAGTGTTTGGCAGTCTCCAAGCTAGTGTATCTCACGCCAGCTTACAGAGGATTCCACCAGAGTTCTGCTGTCTCGTATTTAGTTATTGTTGCTTTAGAAACAGTCAAATTTGTGCGCAATGTGTTTTTCTCCTGCCTACTTTAGTGTCGATCTCATATGAACACACACATATCCTATATATATATATATATATATATATATATATATATATATATATATATATATATATATATATATATATATATATATATATATATATATTAGTGTGTGTGTGTGTGTGGAAATCAATGGAGACTAGACAACATCATAGCACGTAAAGGAAGAGAGGAAACTATGGAGTGAATTGGACCTGGCATAAGCAGTGTGATACGACACTGCATTACAATGAGTTCGAAAAAAATGAAGTGGAAGCAGTGTGTGAACCAGTGTATGACCATATTGGTCATACAACACCTGGTGAACGAGTCATTCAAGTTTCATCCAATTAAGGGAAAGATCGCTCCAATTCCTTGAAGCAAATGCCCTTCACCGGCATCAAATCAGAATATTGAGAATAGAGGAGCACCTTGAAAATTAAATCATGAGACACCTAGCACCAGTTAAGAACAAGAATGTCTTGCTTACAAACTGACCGAAGTTCTACTGCAGATACACCACGGAAAAGTTAAATCCACATTACTAGACTGGGAAGTCCTTCGATACTGTACCTCACCACGAAATTATCCTCGAAACCAGAAAAAAAAAAGGTCCGAGACAACGGAAAAGGTACTAGAGTGGATCTCATAATATCTAAGATCAGAAAACAGAGAATGTACCAGGACAGGAAGTTACGACGAGTGGGGGTCCCACTAGGTCAGTGTTGTTTCTCGTATACGTAAACGACATGAAAGAAAAAGTAAAATCTTATGTTTCGCTATTCACCAAAGCTGGAAAACGAATGACGAGAAGCTGGAAAAAATACAAGACGACTTGGACAGACTTCAGGCATACTATCACTTCACACGTAAGACGAGTGAAAGAATAAGCTACGTTAGCAAGGAACCCTCATCTCATTAAACATACTAAGAAAAGTGAGAGCTTAGTAGTGTGCCACTAGGCTGGTCCCAGAACTACGAGAGTTTGTATTGGAAATTATGTGAATTATGTCTTCATGTGCTTCAATTATTGGGAAAGTTTTTCAGATAAAGATTTAAATTATCACTTAGTAAAACGATTTTGTCTAAACAAAAGTAATGACGAAAAGACAGGTGGTGAGCCAGCATTTACCACGAAAACGTTTCGCCCTGTGTAGACCTTCATCAAGTAATGACTTGATAAAGCTCTACACGGAGTTAATACTGCCACAATAAAACTTTTGTCTCAGCGTGTGTTCTTTAAACAAAAGCCATCATTATAAACTACGTTTACAAAAACAAATAATAAAACTTTATTCTATGCATTTTGTTTATTGTACTCAAGGAGTAACTAAAAGCTTAATTTCCTCAGGTATACTTTCATATTTGATTTCCACTTGTGTGTTTCCGTAATGTAATCAAAACTTATTTTATGAAATTTATGATAATCCGCCACAACTGGTATATTTTTCCCTATCACACTGGAACAAATGCATAATAAGAAGAGGTGTGAGCCTCTTGGTGGGGCGGATCAATATTGCGACGCCCATGCACTCAAGCGAGGATCCTCTTGAAGAAAAAACTTAGGTGGAAAAAGTTTTTTTGGTCGGCTGAAAGGCATTTATAATGAAACAAATAATGCACCCGTTGGACATGAATCCACTCTCTGCTCCTCTCTTTCAACAAAGAAAAAAGATAATGAGACCTGGAGTGTAACCTGGAGTCGCTTCCGGAGGTCAGCGCTCCCGCGGCCCGGTCCCAGACCAGGCCTCCTGGTTGCTGGCCTGATCGATCAAGCTGTTAGTGTCCGCCGCCTTCAGTTCGACTATAGATGCTGGTGAAAACAGCCGTTCGTTCAACAGCTCTCTTATCAGAAATACACAGACATAATTCAAAGAACCCTCCGTACAACCTACGTCCCCGCCCCTTCCCCAGAGTGCAGGCCTTGTACTTCCCACTGTCAGAACCCAAGTCTGGCTGACAGCTTCCTTCAATCTCTGCATAAATGTTAACATTTATATATTTATAAAAAAATGTGAAGAACTCACATGAGTTATTCAGTGCTCTATGACAAAGGGGAGCTGACGTTACCTGCATGATAAACGGGGGATAACGATAGCTGCATGATAAAGGGATGATGACATTAGCTGCATGATAAAGGGGTGATGGCATTAGCTGCATCATAAAGAGGTGATGATATTAGCTGTATTGGAAGGGGATGATGACGTTATCCGCATGACGGAGGGGTATTAATTGTGGGGGCTAAGAAGTGCAGAGGTAGCTAATATGCTGCAGGAGGAACTCATACTTATACAGATCAACTGATCTGCTCATGGCTACAAAGCATAAAATGGAATGGAAATTCATTTTAAAAGCCAAGATGAGTCACTCACCGGGCAGCAGCAGCAGCAGCAGCAGCAACAGCCACAGCAGCTCTAAGAACAGCACCAAGACTCACAGCCGCCCTGTTAACACAAGTCAGATTAGACTATTATAAACTAAATCAATTAGTAATTAAAAAATGCATTAGTTTTTTTTTATAAAATACTTATACGGCAATCCAAAGGCCAGATTCCCATCTGTTATGGGAATTTATTAAGATCTGACATCACTCAAATAATGTTCGAAATCCTCTTATTAACTAATGATTATTTTTAATTGTTCAGAATGTATAGAGCAGTAAAAGCTGCGCCAACTAAATAGAAATGTATTGTCATACTAATTGGCTGTTGAAAAAAAAAATGTTAGATTTGTCTACTGCAGATATTTTCTGAATAATTCCGTGTATGAAAATCAGAGTAGGATCTCGTGTGTTGTCGTGCAACACAAGGCAGGAAACATGTGTTGTCGTGCAACACAAGGCAGGAAACACGAGTATACGAAGCCTGGATACAACAAAAAAAATTGCCTTAGTCATCAAAATATAAAAAATCCACATCTTTATCCTTGGCATGAGAAGCTGAAGGCTGGCATTTTGCGGTGTTATGACTAGAATTTTTAGATGGTGGGCGTGTGATTCGACAAGCTGACCCAGGCATCACCTTGGTGAGAACGTAGACTGAGAGTTAGGCTCAGTACACGTCTTATTTGATGCGTTAAGCAAAACACTCCAGCAGAACCCAACGAAGGAAAACACACCTCTAAATCAGATTTACTCTGCTATTTCTCTCTTTTTTTATAATTACATTTCTTCTACTCTTCCTTCCTGCCTGATTCCACGCCCCTTCTTCCCTATGCATCCAACACCGGCAGGTGAAACCCTCTCCTTCAGAATTCCCACGACGAGTTCTTTTCCCAGCGAATAAAAGAGTTTTTCATTAAACCCCCCACGTTATATTTGCAGTTCTCGGCGCCACCAGCCCGCGCCGGGGAATCCAGACAGAATATATAACTTTCCTCACCGACGAAAGACAATATTATAATCAGTTCCAAAGTTAAGCCACAATAAACCATCCATTCCTTCAATTATTTTACACATTTTATTTACTTAGTATTCTGTGCGGGCGGGGCGAGGCTGGCCCAAAGTTTAAGATTAATATTAACCATCTGTCTCTCAGCGATGAAGAATAATTCCAGTTTTAGGGAAGCGTTAAAAATTGCAAACGTTGTCAATAAACTTCTTCAGCAGCAGAGACAGATATGTTATTGACGTTAAATGTCTGGCGTATCATCGTTTCACGAGGATCCTACACGAGTGTTTCATGTGTAGCAGCGTCACCTGCTACACACTATACGTGTATTATACGAGAAATTAGCCAAGACTGGTTTAAAAAATACTGGTGAAATATTTGATTGAAAAGTGGAAGGTGGATTTTTCTTAAAGTAATATTACATTTTGACATAATATATCCTTACCCACATGAGCTACACCGCTAAGCTTATGCTAAAATATGTGAACCATAGACGATCTGCAGTGATAAATGATAAAAGTCTTATTAAAGTGCTCTTGATAAATGCATACATTACCGTACATCTCACTCTATGGCACATTTTATATCTCGGTACATTATACAACGTCTAATTACATGATCGAACATTTTCCTGCAGTAATTTGTATCTTCCTACATTATCGTGCATGTCCACACATTATTGTGCTATTTCTGCATTATCGTTTCCTACAGCATAGATTTCTTTATACATTATCTTACGTCTCGCTACATTATCAAACATCGCCTGAGGAAATTAAACATGCGAAGAGTTTTGGCGAACTATCATCCAACTTTCACTTTATCTATAGGTCTGGAGGTTCCTCTAAATGCGTGCCTGAAAATGAGTCCTCTTTGCGTTCTCACTGAATGGTTCGGCAGTCGGAGGTAGAGTTTTAAGATTTGCCCAAAGACATGCACCTCTTAGTCCTGTCCTTAAGAACCAAATTCTGTAGCTGATATCTGGCACTGTTTCTCCAACCTCACATTTCTAATCATAGATAGCTGCAGCGATGTGTCTCGTTTCGTGAATAACATCTTCCATATGTGCTGAGAGGTTCCCTATACTTTTGAGTTCATTTCCTGTTTCAAGAGCTTTTACAACCTTCGTTTTATCTATACCACAGCTGTACCTGGCCACCGCATCACAACTAATGAGCGCATCAGCTGGCAGCAGTTCTGAAGCTGCGTGTGTATGTATAGCAACTGTGGCACCTACATTAATTGATGAACGTCCTTGACCTGTGAGCTTCAGCAAAACTGTTGTGGTCAGCTATCTCAATGCAGAGTAATGCATTAACAACACAAAGTGCCATCATTGATAACTCTGATAGTATGACATCCGAGAGTTGCCAGTGATGCTACCTGGTGAGGAATGATTACATCAGTTTCCTCATGTATGCTCTTAAAGTCATACCTTCGGATAACTAAACCACTGCATATCTTCTAGTAAGCACTAGACTACTTGAGCTGTTTGACTGCTCCACTGTAGTCAAATGGTCATCACATACTACATCAATCAACTGGTTTTTTTTTGTGACAGCACAACCTGTTGAAGCGTAAGAGATTAGTTCAAATGCATCACGTTCTACTTGTAGGATTAAGTTGATCCTGTGCTCATGCTAGTAGTCAAAGATTACATGCACTCTTATGATCTTTTCATTTTTCTGGTAACATATTTCACAAAACTTGCAACTAGGTCTTATACACTGTCTTCACTTACTGCACATCACTGACACCACCTTAGTTTGCCCTCTCATCTTATCATTTTCAACAGACTTTTAGAAACGTATCATTGAAGGACAAGTCAGTTCCCGGCCTGCCTTTCTGCAAGTATACGTTATTTGCCACCTGTAAGAATTACGCCACTTGTGCTCGAATTAATAAATCTTCTAAAAGTAACAGCGAAAGACAGCGCTGGCCTTTTCTTTTTTATCGGTGAAGTCTCACTTTTATGACCTTTCGTTTTACTCCACGAGTCTGGCGTTGTCTAAGTACACCACAAAATCCACAACAAAATTCCAGGTTCAGAAAAAACAAATTGGGTATATCAACCGGGCTACAGTGTGTTCTGAAGATTAGAACTTCTGACTATGTACTTAGAAAGGTGAGTTTCCACAGACACAATGGATGAAGAACCTTTACTAGCACACCCTTTCCCATCCCATTCCCCCCCCCCTGTTTCTCACTCCCCCCCCCAGCCGTCCTCCCAGTGCCACACCACCTTCCAGTGACAGCTGCAAAACTCATACCAACCTTTGACATATTTAATGCCTGAATAACGTTGGTGCCGTCATCAGGTATAGTCGAAAATTCTTTATTTTACTACGGACAAGCGCCATTCTCCCACTCTTGTTTGTTATGCTCAAAGAACTAGCCAGCCAGGAGACAACCCAACAGAATTACTTATAGTTTTGTAGGATATTCCAGAGATTTTTTAGGCGGATGGTAAACGAAAGCAACAGATGACCCCTAATGTAATCTTTCCGATTCGCATATGTTAAGAACGAACTTTGACACGACAGATGCAATGTTGTTGGGAGATACTTACAAATAAGGATGAACTGCAAGGATAATAAGCAGCAGAGTTGCCCATTGATGAGGCGAGTTGTATAACCAAATAGTTTTTGCATCTTTCTGTTTCAGTGTCTCCCGGGGACTTATCTCTGCCAACTGCTCGAAGCTGTGAGAATCGTTACCTGAAGACTGAGCGTGATACCTACCAGTAGAGTGTGAGATCTGTGGAGGGTCTCTTAATACTCGTTAACTAAACGCTAATCCAAAATCTAGGTAACAGTATCACAATAGTATCACAACAGTATCATATATGATGCTGAAAATTATAAATAATATCAAATTGTCATGGTTACAGCTATGCTTAATATCTTACCAATGGTATTCACCACAAACATTTTTTCCAGGTAGCACCTTGACCATCTATTTTTTCCAGGTAGCACAGTGTCACAACGGTGTCACAACAGAATCACAACGTATCACAAGAGTCACATCAGTCACTGAGTGTAAGTGGTGTGTCCAGCTACCTCCTACTGTGACCCCATCCAGGGCCACACATACACGACATAGGGGTCACCCTCCCGTTCGCCCAAATCTGCGTGTTGCCTCAACCCAACACCACACGACCCTCAACCCAAAACACGTCCCCCTAACCGTTACCTGTCTCTCTTTCTCTTAACTCCAACCATGCCCCCCCCCCATCCCCAACGGCCACACTCATGAAGGAGCTTCGATACGTTCACGACCGCGCAAAACAACAACAGGGGAGTTGAATGATAGCTCTAGGCCTTTCGTGTCGCATCAACACATTATCAGGAGCTTGCAATGTTGCAGAAATGAGTAAGAGATCTCAGAAAATTCGTTCAGAGGGACGTTCTTGCAAGAACGTGACTAGATGATGAGCCAAATCGGACCGAAACGTCGTCCTAAGTTTCAGTCTATTATGTTCGGGTTATTTGTGTATTGTTCCAGCTACAGTATTGTGTCTTTTTATTCTTTATCATTTCTTATGATGGATGGGATGAGGGAGGAGGCAAGGTGTGAGGGAGGTGTGGGGAGCGGGGGAGAAGGAAGGAGAATGAAGAAAGATGGAATGTGAGAAGCATAGATGCTGCTTCTGTGTGAGGTAGGGAAAAAGAGGAGATTTACGGGGCAGAGAGAGAGAGAGAGAGAGAGAGAGAGAGAGAGAGAGAGAGAGAGAGAGAGAGAGAGAGAGAGAGAGAGAGAATGAGAGAGCCTAACCTTGTAAAACCTTGTGTAAATAAAACAAAGGTGTAGAGGTAAAGAGAGAGAGAGAGAGAGAGTACACGTGAGAGGGAGGACCCAGAAGGCAGCAACTGGATAAACAGCCATGATTTCTGGCGAGATAGAGCAATGGAGACATTTTGGGACCATTGTTCGATACATTACATTGTCAACCTGAAGATTTTTCTCTCTGAGGCTTGAGGTTCTGGTGTTGGTGTGGGTCGTGGTGGTGATAATGGTGATGGTGGTAGTGGTGGTAGTTGTGGTGGTGGTAGTGGTGGTGGTGGTAGTGGCGGTGATGATGGTAATGGTGATGGTGGTAGTGATGGTGATGGCAGTAATGGTGATGGTGGTAGTGGTGGTGGTGGTATTAGTGGTGGTGGCGGTAGTGATGGTGATGCTGGTAGTGGTGATGGTGGTAGTGGTGATGGTGGTACTGGTGGTGGTGATGGTGGTACTGGTGGTGGTGATGGTGGTACTGGTGGTGGTGATGGTGGTACTGGTGGTGATGGTGGTACTGGTGGTGATGGTGGTACTGGTGGTGGTGGTGATGGTGGTACTGGTGGTGGTGATGGTGGTACTGGTGGTGGTGATGGTGGTACTGGTGGTGGTGATGGTGGTACTGGTGGTGGTGATGGTGGTACTGGTGGTGGTGATGGTGGTACTGGTGGTGGTGGTGGTGGTACTGGTGGTGGTGGTGATGCTAGTAGTGGTGATGGTGGTAGTGGTGGTGGTATTAGTGGTGGTGGCGGTAGTGATGGTGATGCTGGTAGTGGTGATGGTGGTAGCAGTATTAGCGTTGAGTGCAGACAGTTGTGGAAACGGTGCCAGTGGTCATAACAGGATAGGTTGATGCTAGTAAAATTAGATGAAGTTATTTTAAGCTAGATTACGCTACTAGTAATGTTAGTTTAGGTCACGTTACATCAGGTTGAGGCAGTCTGGGTTAGGTCATTAGTAGCGTTAGGCTAACTTAGTTCATTAATAAAGATATATATATATATATACTCTCAACATAACGATGATTAAAACGTGAATGTAAATTATATTTAATAATTTACCTTCATATCTGCGCACTCTGACGTGTCTTCACTACGTCTGCTTTATGACACTTGTTCCTTCAGTGAAGCACAAAGCACATTCATAGGTTGTATAGCTATACAGATTTTCGCAGATGTATACTATACATTCGCAGACATACATATAAAGGTGCTCAAAAACATACCAGCATAGATACCTACGTACATGTATAAATAACTATACAAACAGACTGAAGTGCCTGAGCAACTTGACAGAAAAAATTCACCAGCTTATGGAGAAAGAGGATATGTTGACAACAATGAAGTGTAGTTAGTGTAGACAACTGACACCGTCGCCGTGGTTGAGGTGAGGCAGATCACTTCTCAACATGAATTCAATTTCATGAACATTTCTAAGTCGCCATGTTAACAGCCTTCTCCGACATTTAGCAGTCGTTTAAGTTAGTTGATACGTTCAACTCTATGATGTTTTCATCAAGATGAAAGGCAAGGCGAAGATCAATGTTTCTGAGGAGTTCTAATGATGCCATCTCATGTTACGTGCCTAAAAAAGGTCAGATAAATCTATATTCTTATCTTCACTGCTTCTGCACATCCTTTAGCGGTGATTACCGTTAATATTTGTTTATATCTAGGCATAAATAATCTATCCTTCTTTCTATAGGTGAAAAGTACATCCTGTTTACACGAAAATTTGTTAATGGGGAAAATTTGGGCAATGGTCTCGCTGGAGCTGAAACAAGTGACAAGAACACTGAAGTAAAGAAAACACGTGAAGATCCGCGTGTGTGTGTGATGATGTTGACAAGCACCTACTGGTGAAAGCTCTCATTGCCACTTGGTAATATACCTTCATGTGGACCTTATGCCAGGGCACCACAAGGCTCAAAATACTCAATCTTTTTGTTGTCTTGGCTTGTGTTGAGATGCCACGTCTCCTGCACACGACGTGACGCGCCCTCACGAGTTAAATATATTAAAAAAAAAAAAAAAAAAAAACCTGAGCCACAAAAGTCTCCTAAGACCCGCATGATCGTGGGGTCGTTTTGGTGGAAAATAAAAGTGACCAGCTCAAGAAACGAAATAAAGAATGTAATGAGAATGCTTGGATGTAGGGAGAAGAGGAGCACAGATACAAGGATGAAAACTGTGCAGTCTGTGGTGACATCAACTGGGGAGGGGGGGGGAGTAGGTGGGAAGGCATCAGATGTGAGGGGTGGCATCAGAGGCAGGGTGACATCGTGAAGGGTAGCATAAAGAGTGAGGGGGTAATATTATAATTAAGGTAAAGGGGTGACATCAACTGTGAAGGAGAAGGGGCAAGTGACAACTGACGGGAACATCAGGGAAGGCTGACATCTACAAGACATCAGGGAAGACTGACATCCACAAGACATCAGGGAAGGCTGACATCCACAAGACATCAGGAAAGGGGAGACATCCATAAGATATCAGGGAAGGCTGACATCCACAAGGCATCATGGAAAGCTGACTTCCACAAGACATCAGGGAAGGCTGACATCCACAAGACATCAGGGAAGGCTGACATCCACAAGACATCATGGAAGACTGACATCCACAAGACATCAGGGAAGGCTGACATCCACAAGACATCAGGGAAGGCTGACATCCACAAGACATCAGAGAAGGTTGACATCCACAAGAAATCAGGGAAGGCTGACATCCACAAGACATCAGGGAAGACTGACATCCACAAGACATCATGGAAGGCTGATATCCACATCAGGGAAGGTTGACATCCACAAGACATCAGGGAAGGTTGACATCCACAAGACATCAGGGAAGGTTGACATCCACAAGACATCATGGAAGGTTGACATCCACAAGACATCATGGAAGGTTGACATCCACAAGACATCATGGAAGGTTGACATCCACAAGACATCATGGAAGGTTGACATCCACAAGACATCAGGGAAGGCTGACATCCACAAGACATCAGGGAAGGTTGACATCCACAAGACATCATGGAAGGCTGATATCCACATCAGGGAAGGTTGACATCCACAAGACATCAGGGAAGGTTGACATCCACAAGACATCATGGAAGGTTGACATCCACAAGACATCATGGAAGGCTGATATCCACATCAGGGAAGGTTGACATCCACAAGACATCATGGAAGGTTGACATCCACAAGACATCATGGAAGGTTGACATCCACAAGACATCATGGAAGGTTGACATCCACAAGACATCATGGAAGGTTGACATCCACAAGACATCATGGAAGGTTGACATCCACAAGACATCAGGGAAGGTTGACATCCACAAGACATCAGGGAAGGCTGACATCCACAAGACATCAGGGAAGGTTGACATCCACAAGACATCATGGAAGGTTGACATCCACAACAGTGAGGAAACAATTCATCCTCACAAATTCTAGGAACATTTATCACATACGATTTACAGTAAATTTCTCAATTTACGTTACTTATGTTATGTTGTGTTATATTATGTTATGTTGTGTTGTTATGTTATATTATGTTATGTTGTGTTGTTATGTTATGTTGTGTTATATTATGTTATGTTGTGTTGTTATGTTATATTATGTTATGTTGTGTTATGTTATGTTATATTATGTTATGTTATGTTGTGTTATGCTATGTTATGTTATGTTATGTTATGTTATATTATGTTATGTTGTGTTATGTTATATTATATTATGTTATGTTATGTTATGTTGTGCTATGTTATGCTATATTATATTATGTTATGTTGTGTTATGTTGTATTATATTATGTTATGTTGTGTTATGTTATGTTCTGTTATGCTATGCTATGTTAGGTTAGGTTAGGTTAGGTTAGTCTTGGTTAGGTTAGGTTAGGATTGGTTAGGTTAGGTTAGGTTAGGTTAGGTTAGGTTTGGTTTGGTTAGGTTAGGTTAGGCTTGGTTAGGTTAAGTTAGGTTAGGTTAGGCTTGGTTAGGTTAGGTTAGGTTAGGCTTGGTTAGATTAGGTTAGGTTTGGTTAGGTTAGGTTAGGTTAGGCTTGCTTAGGTTAGGTTAGGCTTGGTTAGGTTAAGTTAGGTTAGGTTAGGTTAGGCTTGGTTAGGTTAGGTTAGGTTAGGCTTGATTAGGTTAGGTTAGATTAGGTTAAGTTAGGTTAGGTTAGGCTTGGTTAGGTTAGGTTAGGCTTGGTTAGGTTAGGTTAGGATTGATTAGGTTAGGTTAAGATAGGCTTGGTTAGGTTAGGTTATGCTTGGTTAGATTAGGTTAGGTTAGGCTTGGTTAGGTTAGGTTAGGTTAGGCTTGGTTAGGTTAGGTTAGGCTTGGTTAGGTTAGGTTAGGTTAGGCTTGGTTAGGTTAGGTTAGGCTTGGTTAGGTTAGGTTAGGTTAGGCTTGGTTAGGTTAGGTTAGGTTAGGCTTGGTTAGGTTAGGTTAGGTTAGGCTTGGTTAGTTTAGGTTAGGTTAGGTTAGGCTTGGTTAGGTTAGGTTAGGTTAGGTTAGGCTTGGTTAGGTTAGGTTAGGCTTGGTTAGGTTAGGTTAGGCTTGGTTAGGTTAGGTTAGGTTGGTTAGGTTAGGTTAGGTTGGTTAGGTTAGGTTAGGTTAGGTTGGTTAGGTTAGGTTAGTTAGTTAGGTTAGGCTTGGTTAGGTTAGGTTAGGTTAGGCTTGGTTAGGTTAGGTTAGGCTTGGTTAGGTTAGGTTAGGTTAGGTTAGGCTTGGTTAGGTTGGGTTAGGTTAGGTTAGGTTAGGCTTGGTTAGGTTAGGTTAGGTTAGATTAGGTTAGGCTTGGTTAGGTTAGGTTAGGTTAGGCTTGGTTAGGTTAGGTTAGGTTAGGTTAGGCTTGGTTAGGTTGGGTTAGGTTAGGTTAGGTTAGGTTAGGCTTGGTTAGGTTAGGTTAGGCTTGGTTAGGTTAGGTTAGGCTTGGTTAGGTTAGGTTAGGTTAGGCTTGGTTAGGTTAGGTTAGGTTAGGTTAGTTAGGTTAGGTTAGGTTAGGTTATATTAGGTTAGGCTTGGTTAGGTTAGGTTAGGTTAGGCTTGGTTAGGTTAGTTTAGGCTTGGTTAGGTTAGGTTAGGTTAGGTTAGATTAGGTTAGGTTAGATTAGGTTAGGTTAGGTTAGGTTGGTTGGTTTTAGTAGGCTTGGTTAGGTTAGGTTAGGTTAGGCTTGGTTAGGTTAGGTTAGGTTAGGCTTGGTTAGGTTAGGTTAGGCTTGGTTAGGTTAGGTTAGGTTAGGTTAGATTAGGTTAGGTTAGGTTAGATTAGGTTAGGTTAGGTTAGATTAGGTTAGGTTAGGTTATGTTAGGTTAGGCTTGGTTAGGTTAGGCTTGGTTGGGTTAGGTTAGGCTTGGTTAGGTTAGGTTAGGTTAGGCTTGGTTAGGTTAGGTTAGACTTGGTTAGGTTAGGCTTGGTTAGGTTAGGTTAGATTTGGTTAGGTTAGGCTTGGTTAGGTTAGGTTAGGCTTGGTTAGGTTAGGTTTGGTTAGGTTAGGTTAGGTTAGGTTAGGTTAGGTTAGGTTAAGTTAGGTTGGTTAGGTTAGGCTTGGTTAGGTTAGGTTAGGTTAGGTTTGGTTAGGTTAGGCTTGGTTAGGTTAGGTTTGGCTTGGTTAGGTTAGGCTTGGTTAGGCTAGGTTAGGTTAGGCTTGGTTTGGTTAGGTTAGGTTAGGCTTGGTTAGGTTAGGTTAGGTTAGGCTTGGTTAGGTTAGGTTAGGTTAGGCTTGGTTAGGTTTGGTTAGGTTAGGTTAGGCTTGGTTAGGTTAGGTTAGGCTTGGTTAGGTTAGGCTTGGTTAGGCTAGGTTAGGTTAGGCTTGGTTAGGTTAGGTTAGGCTTGGTTAGGTTAGGTTAGGTTAGGTTAGGCTTGGTTAGGTTAGGTTAGTTAGGTTAGGTTTGGTTAGGTTAGGTTAGGCTTGATTAAGTTAGGTTAGGTTAGGTTAGGCTTGGTTAGGTTAGGTTAGGTTAGGCTTGATTAAGTTAGGTTAGGAGGTTAAGCTAGGATTCGTTAGATTAGACTGTTCTCTGTCAACAAAAACTAACACATCACAGCGGCAATAAATAAGATATAAGAAGACAATAAAAACTCTTGACCCACGAAATGAAAAAAATGGGGCAGCCACCGAGCGCAATAGAAGACTCAAAGTCAGATAATCACTGTTTAAGACTCGTTAGAGTCACCCATTTAACTGTCATAGCAACAGTGATATACTGTCTTATCAGGAGGACGTGCTGAAGAAATATGAGTGGTCGGCTCCCGGTGTACCAAATCTTTCACATATCCTTCATTGCAAAGTACCTACTGTTTTGTGTACCACTACATGCAGCTGAGAACATACCTGAAGCAGGTGTTCCGGGGTCAGCGCCCCAGCGAACCGGTCCCAGACCACGTTTATGATTAGTATCATTTTGAATTCTACCAAAGTTACGAAGTTTGATGGTTAGTTAGTTAGGTTTATAGCCTATAGACGTCACGTAAATCATTAAGATCTCAAGACACTTATAGATTAGCATTAAAAAATACTTTAATCCCTAAAACAGAGATTCATATGAATATTCAGTGTGTATACACAGAGCCCTAGGTCTCTTAATGTTTGTTTATGTGTATGTGTGTGTGTGTATACACTTACACATATGTATGTACTTATGCGTGCGTATGTATTAGTGCATGTATATGTATTAGTGCACGTATATGTATTTTTGCTTGCTACACTAACTAGTTGGTTCATCTTGCATTCGGGAAGCGGCTGTAGCATCCCCTCAGACCCCTGGGAAGGAGAACACAAGTTAGCGCCGTAATCAGATGATCAAACATGTTTAATTCGTCAACAATCAGTTCGTCATTGTCTTCACATAACTTCAATCAAGACTGAGATCGAGAAAGGCGTATGTGGCGGTGCATAAACAAGCCGCAAATAATCCCTCTGTAGAGGGCAACACGGGTGACGTCGAGGAACGAATGCTTTCACATAATGGCCTTTAACAGGGATTAATCTATTGAAGAAAAAAAAGCTGCAAATATTGAAGAGACTGAATGTCTGGCTATGTTTGGTGGTCACTACGAGGCACGTAGCACATAACTTGATCCTATTATATTTTGTTCCCAGTTGATGGCGGGCGTCTGTCCTTGACCTGCCAAGCTAGTGAGAACCACGTATATCTTCTCTTGATTGATCTTTCTTGTTCTTTTGTCCTATGACAAGCTAGTGAGAGTCACGTATATCTTCTCTTGATTAATCTTTCTTGTCCTCTTGTCCAATGACAAGCTAGTGAGAGTCACGTATATCTTCTCTTGATTAATCTTTCTTGTCCTCTTGTCCTATGACAAGCTAGTGAGAGTCACGTATATCTTCTCTTGATTAATCTTTCTTGTCCTCTTGTCCTATGACAAGCTAGTGAGAGTCACGTATATCTTCTCTTGATTAATCTTTCTTGTCCTCTTGTCCTATGACAAGCTAGTGAGAGTCACGTATATCTTCTCTTGACTGATCTTTCTTGTCCTCTTGTCCTATGACAAGCTAGTGAGAGTCACGTATATCTTCTCTTGACTGATCTTTCTTGTCCTCTTGTCCAATGGCAAGCTAGTGAGAGTCACGTATATCTTCTCTTGATTAATCTTTCTTGTCCTCTTGTCCTATGACAAGCTAGTGAGAGTCACGTATATCTTCTCTTGACTGATCTTTCTTGTCCTCTTGTCCTATGACAAGCTAGTGAGAGTCACGTATATCTTCTCTTGACTGATCTTTCTTGTCCTCTTGTCCTATGACAAGCTAGTGAGAGTCACGTATATCTTATCTTGATTAATCTTTCTTGTCCTCTTGTCCAATGACAAGCTAGTGAGAGTCACGTATATCTTCTCTTAATTAATCTTTCTTGACCTCTTGTCCAATGACAAGCTAGTGAGAGTCACATATATCTTATCTTGATTAATCTTTCTTGTCCTATGACAAGCTAGTGAGAGTCACATATATCTTATATTGATTAATCTTTCTTGTCCTATGACAAGCTAGTGAGAGTCACATATATCTTATATTGATTAATCTTTCTTGTCCTATGACAAGCTAGTGAGAGTCACGTATATCTTATCTTGATTAATCTTTCTTGTCCTATGACAAGCTAGTGAGAGTCACGTATATCTTATCTTGATTAATCTTTCTTGTCCTATGACAAGCTAGTGAGAGTCACATATATCTTATATTGATTAATCTTTCTTGTCCTATGACAAGCTAGTGAGAGTCACGTATATCTTATCTTGATTAATCTTTCTTGTCCTCTGACAAGATAGTGAGAGTCACATATATCTTATATTGATTAATCTTTCTTGTCCTATGACAAGCTAGTGAGAGTCACGTATATCTTATCTTGATTAATCTTTCTTGTCCTATGACAAGCTAGTGAGAGTCACGTATATCTTATCTTGATTAATCTTTCTTGTCCTATGACAAGCTAGTGAGAGTCACGTATATCTTATCTTGATTAATCTTTCTTGTCCTCTGACAAGATAGTGAGAGTCACATATATCTTATATTGATTAATCTTTCTTGTCCTATGACAAGCTAGTGAGAGTCACGTATATCTTATCTTGATTAATCTTTCTTGTCCTATGACAAGCTAGTGAGAGTCACGTATATCTTATCTTGATTAATCTTTCTTGTCCTATGACAAGATAGTGAGAGTCATGTTTATAATTTACATCTCTCCTGTCTAAGCAGCCGAGAACCACAGAGGAATAAGACTCATGTGCAACAACTGATGTATTTATTGCTGAAACGTTTCACCTGCGCAGCAGGCTTCTTCAGGTGAATACAATGTTGAGGGACTGAACACCTCAAACATTCTCTCCCCTTCTTCAACTGTCTCCAGCAATTAAGTCACCTATGTATTCGACCGAAGAAGCCTGCTGCGCAGGCGAAGACTTTCAGCAATAAAGATAGCCAACTGTTGTACATGTGTCCTATTCACCTACTTGTCAGTAATGTACACCATTCATCTAATGACAGCGAGATCTGAGTTTACTTTATTGATCTCTATTGCCCTAGGACAGGCTAAAGAAAACCTTGTTTACACACGCTTTATTGATCTCTCTTGCACAGCCTACGACGACCTAACGAGAGTCATGTTTATTTTCGCTTTATTAATCTCTCTTGTCCTAGGATCAATCTCAAACACTTAATACACATATTGTGCACAGATTTATTTCACCAAGCAATTTGTTGGTGTGCACGAATATATGTGCACTTAGGATGTTCAGCACGCATATATGTGTTTTGTAATTTGTAATATCATGCAGTTTGGTGTCTTGAAACGCACGAAAAGTTATACTTTTCTTCATCGATTTTAATGTTTTCGGTCTAGTTGCTAGCATGCGTGTCTCACTGGTCACCATTATCTCCCAAGGACACTATTATCTCCTAGAATACATTATCTCCCAGCTTACCATCGTCTCTAAAGCCAGTATTTTCTCCCTCTATCCTTGTCACCCTTCTCTCCCTTACCCTCTCTCACCAAGCCCATGTGACCCGCACATTGTAATAATACCAAACTTTATTTTTTCCCTTTGGTGTCGTAGCTCAGTGGTGTTAGAAAAGAGTGAGAGTGGCGCTGACTCCAGCAATACTCTCACTGGGAAGCAGTTAACCTTCACACTTTTTCACTCCCTCTTCGAATACCATAAAGCCGGCAGGTAGAAACTTCAATCATTTATGCCTGGGGATGGGAGACTGTTGTGTGGGTGGATACCCACGCTCACCCATGCCCGTTCTGTCCACACACACCCCACTCTTCCCTGCTCTCCACGTCCCACACTTCTCCCCTCACCCCCACACCTCCTATTAATCACACCTCCCTTCGTCCCCACACTCCCTACCCTTCCCTATCCACCTCCACCTCCGTGTGTACAACTGAAATGTTCTCAACTCAAGTCTTGGACACTGCGAGACGAACCGGCAAGTCTCCACTCACCTGCTGCATCTGCTCACCCAGCAGTAAACAACTAACTAGGAGTCAGTTGATTCTTCAGTGTTGGGTGCTCAGTGTTAGAAAATGTTCAAGCGTGTTCGGAAATGTTCAGACGTGTTAGGAAATGTTCAGCAGTGTTTGGAAATTTTCAGACGTGTTAGGAAATGTTCAGCAGTGTTTGGAAATGTTCAGACGTGTTAGGAAATGTTCAGGCGTTCTGAAAGTCACACTCTGGCCATAAACATCAGTGCAATCTTGCTGGAAGCAGTGGAGTGTTGAGCAGCAAGTGTCCGCACAGTGCTGTGCATATAATGACATTATTTAAAGAAAAAATATGTCCTTACCTCGCCCCTGCTTCTTATCACTGACTCCTGTCTATGAGCTCCTACCCCCTGCCATTGATGCCTGCTCATGTCCCCTGCCCTTGCAGACATCAAACATTCATCTTCCTGCCTGCATTACCATTCCCTCTCATTCAACTCAACACACTATCATCGAAAATCTGTCCGCACTGACCTACTCACTGTGGTAGTGGTGATCCTTGTACTAGCAGTAGGTGTATTAGATGCAGCGGTGGTGTTAGTCGTAGCAGTACTAGTAATAGTAGAAGTGGTAATTACAGTAATACTGGTGATAGCAATGATGATAATAATAGTGAAGGCGGCGGCGGTAGCTGCAGCAGCAGCACCAGCAGCAGTAGTAGTAGTAGTAGTACTAGTAGTAGTAGTACTAGCAGTAGTAGTAGTAGTAGTAGTAGTAGTAGCAGTAATACTAGCAGTAGAGTAATAGTAGTAGTAACGACATTTCAGCAATCTTGTTAAATTTCATTGCTCATAGTCCATCTGTGTACGGAAACACCTTCATCAACTGAGCACTAAACATTCTTTTCCATTAATTATTTTATCGTTGAAAATTCGACGAATATGATGAATTCATCATCTGCAATGTTAGTATTAAGAGTCTGACGCTCCATTATTTACATCATATTCTTTCTCTGCGAAATAATTGCTTTCGCCTTTCCGCTCTGCAAATCTTTTATGAGATTTTTATTTTCAAAGAGCTGAGAGCGTGACCTCTTCAGGTCTGTGAGTCTCTGTGACACACTGCATCGTAGCTGTGTGACCCCCAGCTGTCTCTCTCTCCTCTCTCTATTACTCTAATACCTTCGACCCTTGAAGCAAGAATAAATTAATGCCGATGCAAGGCTCTTCATCCAAGGAGTTTGAACTACTCTCTTCTCCCAGGGATCAAAGATGATTATGTTGCCATTCAACACACACTGTATGAGCCCTCCCCTCCCAACCCTCTATGGGTTTAGCGTTTCCCCATGAACGTATTTCCCTAACACCGTAGAAACTGTTCCGGTACACTGAGTCAGGTCATTACCTCCAATGCGTCAATATCTACAGGAAATAGGAAGTGGGAAATCTGTGATGTCCAATGACTACACAAGTCTGAATCTAGGGAAGGGTACGAAAGTGGGGAGGAAGAATGCAACCAGATTACAAGAAGCCAATAAAAAGCTGATAGCTTCTCTAAACGCAGACGAATGGGAAAAGGAAAAAGTGAAGGAAAGATAATGTGTGAGATGATGAAATAGAGTAAACAAAGAACCAAAAGTTTACCCAAAGGTGCAAAGTTGAGAAGCGCCAGAGCATGGGAATAAAAAATACACACAGTGAAGAACGACAGAGAACAAGGAAATGAACACAGGAACGAATATACACGAGTGAAATGAAGAGCAGCAGAGAGACAACTTAGGAACGACTGTGTCAAAATCCAAGTAAGAAGAGAAACTACCACAGCCACAACAGAAGGAGAACAACTCAAAATGAAAACGTAGTAAGACTATGGAAAGCGCGTTTGTTTTACATATTGTGCTGGAAAACAAATAAAAGATGCGGCTGCGGCATGGCGTCCGCATCTAAGTTCCAGTAAGAAGTTTTAAAGACAAGAGGTAAAATGAATTACAGAATTCAGATGTATAAAGTACGAAGAAAAAAATGAAGGAAGTGAAATATCCTCGTTGGATGTCAAGAGAGGAAATATAACTATATATAAATCAATAATATTATGTTAAAAATATATAACAGAAAGATTTTTTTTTCTTTTGTGTCGGGGCTGTGATAAAAATTAAAGTGCAACATCTGAAGTGACAGTGCCTTTTATATGCATAATGAAGTGTAGAGCCATTTTAAATAATAAAAAAAAGGACATTTAAATATTTCTTTCGTTAATGAATTACCCCCAAAAATAGATATGTCAAATATAAAGATCAAATTCTTTTAGAAATTGTAATCCTAAGCAAAACATTTCCAACTATGAAAGGGCTCATCTGTATCCAGGAAAATGCTGACATTTACCCCATTAAAAAAAAAATCGTAATTTTCAATTTAATTATATTCTAAAACAAAAATATTAACATGGGCTCGCCTGTAATACGCAATATATAAAAAAGCTTGGCTTAACAGATTTATTAAACACGAGGCCATCATTGTAAGTTATGCAAAAAGCAGTGAGAAGAGACAGTATTCCTTCACGAATACAGTGACTTAGCTGGAGAGATATCAGAGAAGATTAACATGTTAACATAACTTTCAAAAGACGTGTGCGATATATAACACTACGAGTATGAGCTGTATTATTACTACTATACAGTGGGAAGGCTGAGCATATACGTTGCTGAGCTCACCTGCACGCTGTTTATCACGTGAGCTTAATGAAATACGCAGTAATGCGCAAGACATACACTGGAGTGTGTCAAGTACTTTTACCCCAAGACATTATTTAATTAATATTATAGTAAGAAAATAACGACAGCTACTCCATCAATGTAAACATGCTGCCTCTGAACTTTCTCTATAATAAATTGGGACATGAAAGCCTGATATTTTGTCCCGAAACTTTTAAATGTCAATTCTTGATTGTCGTTCTCTTGGTCTCTCAAGAGAATGTGACGAGACTATAGACTGATCAGCCCAGCTAAACCCATTCTTTCATTCATCATTAAAATCAACCTCCTTTTATCCACCAATACACAGTCCGACAAACTACTGTCATTACGCCCCATATCATATACTCATTTATCCTTTTTTTTTTAAATATATATTACCTATTAGCAAACCTCTTTCTATCCAAAGTTTAAAGGATCACCATTATTGATCTTTGTATAGAAAAAAAAAGGATAAATAAGTATACGATATATGTTATGGACTATATATTGATGGGTAGGCTCACTCACTTGGTTCAAAACTCCCTAAACACTCGCTGAACATCACAAAATCTCTATCTTGTCAATTCCTCTCTTCTACAAGGTGCATAAACACTTATTATAACCCACTTTTCGCATCCAAGCCTTATTTTAAACCACATACTTCTTGAATTTACACCTTTATATTTCCTCTTCTTCTGCCACTACTGATCCCTGACCATTATTGCTTCACCTTCCTTAGCTCTAACTCTCTCAGATACTCCTGCCTAATCTCATTTATTTATTCCCACTAAAACTTCCCTACCCCCCTTCAGCTTTGTTTCGCTTAGAGCCAGGACATTCAACTTCTTTTCATTCATAACATTGGCAATCATCTCTTTCTTATCTGCACTCAGCCACACACATTCCAACATCACAGCTTTTATAAAGTTTTTATTTTTATTTTTAGTAAATTATACAGGAGAAGTGGTTACTAGTCCACTGCTCACGGCATTTTAGCTGCCTCTTACGACACACACGGCTTACGGAGGAAAAGATTTCCCACTTCCCAATGACGATGAAAAGAAATTGATAAGAACAAGAATTGTTAAGAAAACACAAATTTAGATGGATGTCTATACCTATATTTGTACATGTATATGTAGTGTGACTTAAATGTAAGAAGTAGCAAGATTTACTTGCAATCCTTCCACTGTGTAACACAATTACAAGTTTCCATTCCACACGTATCCTGCAGGAGGGTAGCAACTCCCTGGGCGGTTGCTGTCTACCAACTTACTACCTACATGTTAAGTACAGATTCTTTAGCGAATGTTGTAAGTTGCGATTCTTTATTACGTGTAAGTTCGTAGTAAAATCCTGTAGAAGTGTCACTATTAATATCATTATTCCAGGTGTGTTTGTACATTAAAAATACCTGTGATTTTTATATTTGTTCCATCCTCGGTATTGTGACTTGAATTCTACCTGATTTAATAGTTAATATCGCATATATTATTTCTGTCGAGTAATCTCGTTACACAAATCCGTTTCACCTAACTCTTCTCTTCCATAAATCCTTCCTGCTTATGGTGAACTTGTCACTTTCATAATTAATATTTTCAATTTGCCCTAAGTAATAATACTGCACTTCTCGATGTCTTTAATGATTCCAACCTCTAATTTGGAAGATAATTTCAAGAGAGATTTTTTTTCCTTGGCCAAATTTTACGTGAGGTGAATAAAAAAAAAGATATATACAAAAGTGTATGTCTTTTTCGTTTGATAAGAAAATTCATGCCCAGTGGTTTTTCAGTGATGACCATTAGCTGCCACTCATGCAATTACCTTTAACTTACTTCCATTAGTTTTAGTTCATACTCATTAGCATTCACTCACAGTCACCAGCTTTTACTCATTGCCGTTAGCTTTCATTCATGATCATTAGCTTTCACTCGCGTTACTTCCATCGGTGGCTTGCTTGTAGCTTTAATGACTTTGATCAAAATATTTGTACTTGAAAAATAGCTGAATATTTAGTGTATTAAACCGGCAAGTTGCAATTAAAGGTACTTGAGCAAGCACTTAGAACTTGTTTACTCCAAATATATATGGAGAATGAGAAACACTGATTTACAGCGAAACGTCTCGGTCAGATAACCAAAAGCGGGTCATCATATAACTATGACCCGCGTCAGGAAACATTTGTTCTGTTTCATGACGAATTTTACCTAACCTAACATTGATTTATATACGGAAAGGTTACATGTGAGGTAAGCTGAACTTTAGTGAGGTCAAGTGAACGGAAAATGTTGGGTAACTTTAAAAACAAGTTAGGTAAATATATGAGAGAGAAAGAGTGGGTGAAGCATAAAAAAGTCACAATACCATGGCGGAAACAATTCATCAAAAAAAAACTGCATTTAGGTGAGGATCCCTACGACGACGTTACGGTACATATTAGACCACTGTCAAGTCACAACTAACCTAGAATAGACCGAAACGTCAAGGGTTCCTCGCTTAAGTGTGAGTTGTGTGTGTGTGTGAAAAGGAGGGCCAATAGGCCTACTGCAGTGCTCCTCCATTCTTACGTGACTTTAACTACACACACACACACACAGAATTAGACAACTGAGAATGTAATATTCAGTGTCGTTCTTGCTGAGGAAGGAAAACTGGTGAAGCATCAGGTGAGTGAGCAAAGTAGAGAGTTAAGATGCAGTCAGGCATTATGGAAGTCTTGGCTCACTTGTTTCTTCCTGCAGGACTAGATGCAAGGAAGTTCTCCCTACAGGAATGGATGGCCCAAGGATTTCTCCCTGCTGAAGATGTAAGCGATTTCTCCCTGCTGAAGATGTAAGCGATTTCTCCCTGCAGAATGTCTTCTTGGGATTTCTCAAGGGATTTTCCGATGTAGAAGTGAATAGTGCAGGGATTTGTCCCTTATGATTGTAGTACAAAATACAAGCATTTTTTTTCCTGCAGGTTAATGGTGAAGGGATTTCTCCCCGCAAGAGAGATGTTGAAGGGATTTCTCCCTTCAAGAGTAGATACTGTAAGGATTTCTCCCTTCAAGAGTAGATACTGTAAGGATTTCTCCCTTCAAGAGTAGATACTGTAAGGATTTCTCCCTTCAAGAGTAGATACTGTAAGGATTTCTCCCTTCAAGAGTAGATACTGTAAGGATTTCTCCCTTCAAGAGTAGATACTGTAAGGATTTCTCCCTTCAAGAGTAGATACGATAAGGATTTCTCCCTTCAAGAGTAGATACTGTAAGGATTTCTCCCTTCAAGAGTAGATACTGTAAGGATTTCTCCCTTCAAGAGTAGATACTGTAAGGATTTCTCCCTTCAAGAGTAGATACTGTAAGGATTTCTCCCTTCAAGAGTAGATACTGTAAGGATTTCTCCCTTCAAGAGTAGATACTGTAAGGATTTCTCCTTCAAGAGTAGAACGTAAGAATTTCTCTTCAAGAGTAGATGACTGTAAGGATTTCCCTTCAAGAGTGACTGTAAGGATTTCTCCTTCAAGAGTAGATGTGTAAGGATTTCTCCTTCAAGTAGTATGAAACCAAATAGATACTGTAAGATTTTCTTCAAGTAGATACTGTAAGGATTTCTTCCTGGGGACGTAAAGGTAAGCAATGTCTTAACGAAGAAGTGGATGGCACAAAGAATTATCCCTGCTGAAGCGGATGTAAGGGATTTCTCACTGCAAAAGTGGATGGTGCAAGGATTATGAAGTACAGAAACAAAAAATACGAAAAAATTACTTAAGCAGCATATTTAAATTTCTAATTATGAGAGAGAAAAACACATACAATTATATCAGTAATATTAAAATAATTTACCCAGTCATCAACAGCATTTTCGGATTTAATATCTCATATAAATATGTAGGAACGTAAAGATACGTGATTCTAGACACCTTATTTTATAATATTTCTAATAGAGATTTGCAGAACCACGTATTTTTACGTTCCTTTCTAATGGGTCTTATCTAATTAGTATTATCAATTTTTTCAGCATAAATTTTTTTTTTTTTTTAAAGATTTCACACAGTGTTTAGAGAAGATCATAAAATATGATGATTTTGACGTTGAACTGACGTAAACGAGGTATTCTCATTAAAACACTCTCTTAAATTTTTAATTTTTCACAATTAGGATAACTGAGTTTATTATATCTCTATATTATATTCTAATTTTTAATATATATATATATATATATATATATATATATATATATATATATACACACACACACAACCATTACACTCCTGAAGGACTTAAGCTACTGGAAAATTGAAAAGATTATTAAAAAATGCAAATTTCTGCTGATTAAACAATTACACAGATTTAAAATTTCTAGTAACTAAACTTTCATTGCAGATCACTAACTTGAGAATTTAAGTAAAGAGATAATAATGGTTATCCGCCTCACTGATAAATAAACAAGTCTATACATAACCTACGTATGGAAAATAATTGTATTAAATAAACGACGATCAAATAAAGCAATGGTTTGTGAGTATGTCTGGACTTGGTAACGTAACAAAGAGAACAATTAACGTAACAAAGAGAACAATCCACGGTAAAACACTTATGGAAAAAAAAGCATATGTCAAAGCGAGCCAGTGCATAAAATGAATTAAGATGGGACGGGGAGAATGATAAGAGGATGTTTGGGGGGGACGGGGGGGAGTAACGTGAGGGAGATGATGGTAGAGGGGATGGGGAGTGCCTGGGGAGTGCACACACAGGGAGATGGAACATTCCCCGTGGACAGTGAGAACTGAGGCGCCGTAACCAGATTCACCCATTATCAGAGAGTAGTCATGTGTCGGCCGCCCACCTCGCCTCTGCTTCCTAAAAACTTCTCTCTCCCACCACCACCACTTTTTTCCCACTGGTTTTAAAAGCCTCTTGGGTTGTTCGGCCGACGAGCTGGCTCTTAATCTGTAATATTTATTATCTATGGCGTAATGCGGGAAAATATAGTTTGAAGAAACTGGAAGAGCAGCCAAGTTTGTCATTCCATGAAAAAAAAAAATCACTTTTTTCAACTATAATCTAGAAACAAGGAAAGCCAAGGAACACAAGAACTACAAAACAAATAAAATATTTTAGCTTGAGCGAACGAAAAAAAGTGGAAATAAATCGATCACGCTTAATTATTTGGATTTCGTCCTCTTTGGAAATCATTTTCCGGGAAGAGATGCATTTAAGACGTCTCTAATTTTTTATTCCCTTCTGGATGTGTGTCTAAAAGTCTTAAGTGAATTTTTTTGTGTTCGTAGACTCTAGACAATATCACTTCGTTATATATTTTTGGAACATTATGCGTACGTTAATGAGTAACATGACTTCGGTAAATTAGTGTAGTGTATTTTCATAATAATTAAAAGACAATAATAATATAATAGACAAGAATTAAAAAAAATGTGAAAAAGTGAAAAATAAATATGAGTCAAAAGAGAAAAAGACAAAACAGATAAATAAGAAAAAATAAAACAAGCAAGTATTACGATATTTTTCCACACACACACACACACACACACACACATATATATATATATATATATATATATATATATATATATATATATATATATATATATATATATATATATATATTATATATATATATATATATATTATTTAAATAGGAGGTACCACCTCAAGAACTTGCTGGGGACCCTCATCCTCAGAGAAGACAATAAACGTACCTCAGGAAAAACTCGAGGTTCTCCCCGGAGCTGTTTGAATATTTTCTTCTCCTACCACTCCCAATATATATTATATGAGTGCTTTATTAATAGACAGAATACATTGACAGAAAACACAAACATGAACATGGATAAACCATACCACGGGTGGGGTTCGAACCCGTGGTATGGTTTGTTTGCAATCGTGTCATTACGATTTCGTGAGTCATGAACATGAATACATTGGTACAATATATCAAAGATTATGAATCTCCTCCAGCTCCTCCGAAGCCGGACGCGAGCCCAGTACGCAGCATGCATTTTCCCTCTGGATGGCCACGCTGAGGCGCTGGATCATGAAAGTGTGTGTGTGTGTGTAAAAAATATCGTAATACTTGCTTGTTTTATATACATATATATATATATATATATATATATATATATATATATATATATATATATATATTTGTTTTTTTTCAACAAGCCTTATCGTAATTTAGACACTAACAATATACAACACCCAAGAAAAAATAATTTTCCCATATATTTCATAGGATACACAATCTTTCTATTATGAAAACAAATTATATACTATTGGTATTCAAAAAAATAAGCGAAGATAATGGCGCTGGTGGATCCTACCTCTGAGTGAGATTAACTGACAAGGCTATGGCTAACTTCTACTTGAAGGGATACCAAGGGATACCAAGGGATACCAAGGTATATCACCGCTAATCCCCCAAGCTTCATCACTTTCGTCTCCTGAAAAATGGAGGGGACGTGGTGCGCTGCTTCCTGCATAAACACTGACCTCTGATTTCAACTCTCTCTTTTTCCTCAAGGGGAGGGGGGTGGGGGGGAAGGTGCCATCGTGCTGATGGAAATCTCTTGATCAAAGGAATTGGAAGCTATCCTCTCCCTTCCTATTGTTAATCCTGATTGACTAACTCTTCCCTGACGCTGTATGACACTTGCAGGTTAAGTATTTTTACCATAGTAATAATAACAGTAATAATAATAATAGTCATAGTAACAGTAATAATAATAATTATAACAGTAATATTAAGTCATAATATTACAATAATAATAATAAGTAACAATAATAATAATAATAATAATAATAATAATAATAATAATAACAGTAATAATAATAAATTATTTACTCATATTAATTCATACACACATATTTATTTAATTTTGTGTATTAACTAAACATTCGATCTGATCAACAGACACATTACATGTTTCAGAGAAGATTCTTCTAAATATTTAATAAATCTTCCGCCTCAACCCACGATGCTGCCGCCTCAGTTAATCATTCATCTACACTGCGATATAATCTACAAGAGTGAAAGTAGTCGATAACTGCTAATATTCGATTCAACTTCTGCTTTGGTTTCTTGTGGAATTGTGTGTGATGTATTCTCTATGAGTTTGATCCTCTTGGGTGTTTATACTTGCTGCCTCGCCTGTGAGGTACCTGTGATCAGTATCGAGAGTTGTTCTACCTTCTGTCACTGACTGAAGCACGGCTTTCATGGTGACAGCCTGAACAACCAGGCTTTTGCTGCACGCGGCGCGTTGATCTACACAGCTATCGCATCATGTAGGAACATTTTTAGTTTTCTCTAGAATCTTTATTTTTCTTTATTCCTTCAATATTTCTTTAATCTGCTGGTAGAAGGTTGGAGAGTTGGTGATGATGGTTACTAATACAACGTTCTTTAAATGTGTTTATGGCAGCAATATTTCTTTCACTCCAGTTAGTTGCTATGTATGGAACAGGAACATTACCTTCAAGAATCTGTGTATAAATTATCACGTATCTCTCTTATCTTCGTTTACGAAAGTACATTCAAAATGTTTTGCAACGTTCCCTGTAATTGAGAAATTTCACTGGTTCTTTTCAGGCAGTAAATTACGTCTGTATATTTTCTAGCTCGGATATATGACCTGCCTTGAAAGGAGCTACGAAAATAGAACAGTGTTTGAGGCGACAGAAGAAGTGTTTTGAAAAATACCGTTATTGGCATGGTTACTTTTCTCTTCAAAAATTCTCACATTACAATGTCATTTTCCTGGCACTATCTTCAAATCCCCCATCATATATTTTTTAAACTGCAGGTATTGTGCTATTAACTTTCATCTGTCTGTTACTTGTTCCGGGTCCCACTATGACCACAAGTGGGACCCGTGCTAACCTCCCAATGCTGTATAAATATACCTAGTTGGATGAATCTTACTGGTGAGTATTAGTGAGTTCATTCACAATTTCCTCATAACTATTGCCTCAGGGGTCAAATGAATCGAAAATTATCTTGCGAATGACTGAATGTTAAGTCACCACTGATGCTGCTCACTTGACGACTGGCCAAATATATTTACTTAAAGATAATATGACATTCTTTACAGGTCTATGTATATGTTCTTTACAGGTCTATGCATATTTGTATATGTGATGCATATACTAAGCCAGCATATGCATTACATATACAAGGGAAAGCATGGGGCCAAAGACCATCATTTGGATAGCTTCACCTGGTGCCCTCTCCTACCATAACATTATTATTATGGAGGATAAGACTGACCCTCCTTGATTTGTGGTATAAAAGTGACATGCATCTTTAGTGACCATTTGTGAAATCGATAAACTTTAAGCCTTATGAACCAACCAACCACTCGTTTAAGCCTTATGAACCAACCAACCACTCGTTTAAGCCTTACGAACCAACCAACCACTCGTTAAAGCCTTATGAACCAACCAACCACTCGTTTAAGCCTTTTGAACCAACCAACCACTCTTTTAAGCCTTATGGACCACCCAACCACTCGTTTAAGCCTTATGAACCAACCAACCACTCGTTTAAGCCTTATGAACCACCCAACCACTCGTTTTGTATTTTTATTATTCTTTTATAATTAGTGATTAATTTTCTGGGAGTGACGTGAACTTTGCAACACTACTCAGCTAAGCTCAAATAATGAACCATGTTATCAGATGCATCGAATTACTTATTTATCAATTAAAAAGTTCATCTAGACCGTGTGGGACACGCGCACAAACATATACACGTGCACACAAAACACATGTACACACAGAAAAATGAATACAGGTATGCGCACATTACCAACGGAACTACTAGTCACCCGGAACACAAGAGCAGTATACCTAGCAGGAGCTCTGCTAGCAGCCACCCCCTCCCGCTGAGTAATGGGTGCTTGGGGTAAAACAGCCCAGAGCTGATCACAGTGTATATGTTGGCTATGGACAATATATTCCTACCTTTCCTGAATTCAACTCTGATTTAATCCCACTAAACAGGTGGTGTATGATACTTAAGAATTTAATAATAATAACAATAATAATAATATCAATAATAATAGCAATAATGACAATAATAATAATAATAGTAATAATAATAGTATAGAGAGAAAGGATGCCATGCAAGGAAGTGGGGAGGATATTAAGTACAAGGTTAATGACACTCTCAAGAAGACAGAGTTCCTCACAACGTCTGTCTACGACAGACTGAAGGCTATCTGATAGGAAAGGAAAGGATAGCGGAATAAACATTCCTAGACATCAAGGTCTTTAAGACACCACACTGAAGACTGCTACATACACAACACACGCAGGCTGGATGACACAATAACTTAGACGGGAAAAACGAAGTCACACAACGATTTTAAGCAAAATAAGCGAAACGTCGTCCAATAAAGATTTACGTGAAAGTGTATTTTTTTGCTTCACCCCATTTGCCCATCTCTCAGTAAAAAAAAATCATAGTGGGTTTGATTATCTGATGGAGCCTTTTCGCCCATCATAATATTAATATTACTGGACATAAGACTGACCCTTGAAGGGAACCATCAGTTATATTAATACCTGTGTGGGACCTGTCTCTGTGTATACGTATATTTGTGTGTACGTGTGTATATTTGTGAGTCCCACACAGCCTAGATGAACTCTTCGTTGATAAATAGGTAATTTGATACACCTGATGACAGGTACATTATTTGAGGTAATCTGAGAAGTGATGCAAAGGTCACGTCAAATGTTCACACGAAATTAATCACCATTTTAATTATTAAAAATGACGATTAAAAATTCGAAACGGTCATTAAGGCTGTATGACACATTTTTAACTTAATAACGGAAAAATATTAAAATACATATATACGCATAATATAATCTTATCTTTAAAGCTTTTACGATATTTATGTTAAAAACAAATCAGCAGCCCTTGGAGGGCTGCTGATTTATATACACACACACATATATATATACGTATATATATATATGTCGTGCCGATTAGGTAAAACTTGCGATTTTGGCTTAAATAGCAACGCTCACCTTGCCATATAAGACAAGTGAAAATTTGTGTATGCAATAATTTCGCCAAAATCATTCTGAACACAACGAAAAAAATATATTTCATTGTGTTTGTTTATTATTTAATTATTGTTAACGTATCTAAAATATATTTAGTTGGGTTAGGCTAAATTAAATTGCTCTTGTTGTAATAAGGTTAGGTAGGTTTTCAAAGTTTCTCTTGGTACAAAATGATAAATTCTTACATTAACATAAATGAAAAAAATATATCTTTAAACGTATAAGAGAAAATTTTAGAAAGGACTTAATTTTAGATGAGTTCTTGCTAATTGACCAGTTTTACCTAATCGGCACGACATATATATATATATATATATATATATATATATATATATATATATATATATATATATATATATATATATATATATATATATATATATATATATGTATATATATACGTATATATATATATATATATATATATTATATATATATTATATATATATATATATATATATATATATATATATATATATATATATATATATATTATGTGTGTGTGTGTATGTATACTGGCACTGGCAGTATTAAGTGGAAGCAATTTTTAAATACTAATGACTTCCAAAATAACAATTAAATTATTTTATTTTAGATTCCATACCCGAGGCAGTGAACATCTTAAATGACTAAGGTGAAAAACAGCTCTTGCCTGTGGTATTGTGGCTGGCTGTTGTTCTGTCTCTCTTTCTCTCTCTATTTTATAGTGTGACAGGCCTGGGTTTGATAAATTGTTATATTTTCTTTTTATGGAGGGGGGGGGGGTGCAGGAAAGATTGCTTATTTTAGTTATTTGGAGTTAATATAGAGCACGAGTCTTATTTTACATTTGTCGATATTTTTCACCATATCTTTCATTCGACGTCGTCAACATTGCAAACTCTCCCGCCGTACTTCTTGTTCTGTACATAAATCTGCGATGAGGATGATCCTTGAGTAGGGATCGAAATATGCAGATTTATTTCTCATTTGTTATCACAGTGTGGCTTTGCTGACTGATTGTTAATTATGTCGGGGGGACGCTTTTGTTTCTTTGAGAAGTCTGAGCTAACTTTTCTGGTCACGTGTTTGACACAGAAATACCCTGCCCGTCACGTAGCAAAGTCTTAAATCACGTTATGGAACTGAAGGACGAGATTGTAATATTTTTTGAAGGAGACCATTCAGCACTGGAAAAATTAAGTTTCTTTTGCAAAGTTGCAAGACAACTAATTCATCTAAAAATTGGCGTATCTTGCAAATCTTTTTCTCCGAGATCAATATTCTCAGTTTATTGCTATAGGATATGTTGACAAAGAGGCTCAAGACCCAGGATACAATGACTGATATTCATCGAACTCTACAAGAATGTCAACTATGAATAATAACTAAAGCATTAATATTTCCTGAAGTGATCGACCGGCTGAAGACATGAATGGCTATAGGAATATTCAATGGCTATAGGAATATTCACTGATGAACTCCAGATATTTTCACTATACAGAAGAGTCAGGAAAAATTTATATTGTCTTCGTCTTGTCAGGGAGAAAAGTAATGTCTGTTGACGCGAGTTTTAGTAATGTGGTTACCAACTTAAGTGGTTAAAATCCGCCGGCGTTCATAGCGTTTCGGTGTCTTAAACCCCATCATCTTTGCTAAAAAGATGAAAGAAAAATGGCACTTTTCTAATTAAAACAAGTCAGTCATAATATAAATAAAAAAATACTCTACACAACTCTTGCCTAACAATGTTAGAATAACTGCCGCAATAAAGTTACTGCTGTAAGCCATAACACTCATGAATAAAACAATAAAAATTAGAGTGAGCACCTGTATAGATGTGTCATGAGTTGCTCAACTTGGGCCTCATTCTCTGTGTTAAGGGATTCACAGGTGATGACGTCGAGTATCTACGGAAAAGTGAAAATTTTGAAGAAATTACAGGTAAGTGTGTGAACAGTCAAGTAGTAATAATCTTGGATTGCAGAGAGAGAGAGAGAGAGAGAGAGAGAGAGAGAGAGAGAGAGAGAGAGAGAGAGAGAGAGAGAGAGAGAATCTCTGAGCGCGATGTCTCACGTTTCTTGAGGGGCTGCCCACGGTTTCGCTCATTACAGTCTGACCTAAGATCATTAAGTCATACCCTTTAAATACGTAACACTATTAAGCTGGTTAGAAAACACTACTAGAAAATCAATCTGTATAAGTGTGCACTTTAACAGGTTACAGAGCACTTAAGAACACGTTTAAATATCTTTAATAATGAAGTTTAATCTAGTTTATATAATGGCGGACTACATAGGCTACAGGAGATGATACAGATCTGTTACAAAAAACTTCTCTTTCACTACAGAATAATTTACGTAGACACATTGAAAAAAAAAATAATTTCAAGATCAAAGAAATTATAATTTGAACAGACATTGCAAGTTCAGTTACTAAGTGTTCTAAAACTATTTGCTTCATATAATTTTGTACAAGAAAAAAAAAGATAACCTGAGCCTAGTTCAGAAAATATTGGTTTCGTGAAGAGGAAGCCAACGCTTGTCTGTTTGTAATCGAAGTATATAAATAAGCAAGTCTAGAATAGTCGTTCATTTAGTGGCTGAGGTAGTCGACGTAGTGAAACTGAACACAGGTGAGTGTACTCCAAACATAGTGTATCAATTTACGGTGAGGTACTCGAACACAGGATGACTCTGGTGTGTACTCGCAACACAGGTGAGTGTACTCGCAACACAGGTGAGTGTACTCGCAACACAGGTGAGTGTACTCGCAACACAGGTGAGTGTACTCGCAACACAGGTGAGTGTACTCGCAACACAGGTGAGTGTACTCGCAACACAGGTAGTACATACTGGAGTCTAGACACCTGAGATAAGTAAAGTTATATTTATTTATTTGACAGCCACGATGCAGAGTCTTGTATTGTTTTTCATCTGAATGTGTTTTCTTCACTTACCACTGACCACTCAGTTTTCATATCCCTTCCCCACTCCATTGCACTCCCCTGCCCACTAAATTTCCCCTCCATTCTACTCTAATCGCCCCTCTCTCCCTCCCTCTCTCTCTCTCTCCCTTACTTTCCCTTCCCTTCCCCTGAATTCTCTTCTGCTACATTCACTTTCTCCTTATATTCACTTTTCCTTCCGCGCACATTCACGTCCCCCTTATATCCACCTTTTCCTATACTAACTTTCCCTTGCTCTATCACTCACTTTCCCTCCCCGCTCCAATCCCTCCATACCTTTACCCTGCCCACTCCATCTTTCTCCCCTCTTCACTCCTTTCCGTCCTCCCCTTTCCCTCTCTCACTCCTCCCTATCCCATTCCCTGCCCTCCCCACAATCCCAGTACGATGCTTTGCCACAGGAAAAATACAAGGGACAAACCTTCCGGATTTGGCTTAATTACGTTCATCAATAAACACTAAAGAGTCTGGCCAGGCCGGGGGGCGCACACCCCCTCAGTCCCATCACGAAAAGCCGTCTCCAATTAAAGAAAAATTAGCCGAATTTTGCAAACGAAACAGTGGGCCCAATGGTGGAGTAATTAAAACTGCGTCCAACGAGCCACTCTTTTTGCTGATGAATTTCGAGTCCAAGAAAATTAAAATTAATTAGTGTTAGTGAAATCCTCGAGCAACTTTAGGCGGACTTATTTTTTTCCATAATTTTCGAGTGGGATCGACAGAGTAGGGTGCCAGGGATGGGGGGCGTCAAGTGCCACACACACGAGGTGCCAGGAGAGTGCCAGGCAGGCGAGACTACTTATATTTGTATTACACAATATTGATCACATCCTCCTCCAGAGGAATACCTTAATGCCGGTGAAGGGCTCTTGGTCCACAAAACTAAAGCAATTCTCTCTCTCTTCTTCGGATCAAATCTAAGTACTTCTTTTCTGCCAAACACTGCGTGACCCTTGTGAATTGAATGACTCCCCCGCCATTAAAATAATAATAGGGTACATCAGCAGTGTGCTGCTACCCTATTCTATATGAGTTATATTGTTCATATAAAGGGAGTAATAAATTCCTTGTCTTACAGTCACACAGGATGAGTTTAGTACTTAAAGGGATGAAAGCTATCAGTCTGAGCTGGAGACCTCAGTAATCTACCTGAGATGGGAGACTTCAGGAATCTATCAGCCTGAACCGGTAGACTTCAGTAATCTACCAGGATGAGATGAGAGACTTCAGTAGGGCGATGATAATGGGAGCCATTAGGAGAGATGAGGGAGGGGGAGGGGGAGAGGAAGGGGAAGGGGAAGACACATCCGTGAACGAGATGGAACAATAGTGAGAACAAGAAAGAACACCGAGTGTGGGTTATAGGGGTAGAAAATTGATGGGTGAAGGCAAGGGTGACACGTCTTGGTAGGGGCGAACTGGGAGTGAGTGGGAGACATAAGAGTATCTATGAAGGGGCAACAACAAGAACGGGAAAAGGTGAAAAAGGACTGATAAATCACCACAAATACTGGAAATAAAGAGAAAGGGGTAACAACTGGAATGGAGGCATGCAGAGGAACAAGAAGAAATGGTAAGAAGACAATGAATGAGTGAGAGGAAAGGGATTATTATTATCACATGGAGGAGCGTTAAACCCGTTGAGGGATGGGCGGGATGAGGTCAAACAATGCCTGGGGAAACTGAAAGCGATCAGACTTAATCCTAGAGAGGAAAGAGTAGCTCCAATTTTTTTGAATCAAGAGCCCTGCACTGGCCTCAAAACTGTCCTTCAAAGTGGTGAAGAGTGCGGGGGACGCTGGCTGGAGATGATCGCTTCTTGTATGATAGTGGGGTCGTGCACGGGCAGTGGGGGTCGTGCACGGGCAGTGGGGTCGTGCACGGGCAGTGGGGTCGTGCACGGGCAGTGGGGGTCGTGCACGGGCAGTGGGGTCGTGCACGGGCAGTGAGGTCGTGCACGGGCAGTGGGGGTCGTGCACGGGCAGTGGAGTCGTGCACGGGCAGTGGATCGTGCACGGGCAGTGGGGTCGTGCACGGGCAGTGGGGTCGTGCACGGGCAGTGGGTCGTGCACGGGCAGTGGGGGTCGTGCACGGGCAGTGGGGGTCGTGCACGGGCAGTGGGGTCGTGCACGGGCAGTGGGGGTCCTGTACAGGCAGTGGATCGTGCACAGGTAGTGGGAGTCAAACTCGTAAAAACACCCATGAGTAAATCTGAATAATAAATTGGTCTATGCCTTTTAACACACTGGAAATAAAAAATCTTTCTTTCTATAGTAAAAAAATAAATGGTTATAATAATAACCATTAATTTTTAAAGTGGTGGACCAGTAAGCCAGCGGAAGGCCTCGGTCAGATGACCAAAAGCTCCAACGGCGGGTCATCATCCAAGACCCGCGTCAGGAAGCACTTGTCCTGTTTCCTGACAACCCTTACCTAACCTAACCTGGAAATAAAACGTAACACTGGGCGTAAAAATGACATGAATTATTTTTCTAATTATTATCATAATAATAATTATTATTATTATTATAAATTCCTTGTCTTACAGTCACACAGGAGTTTAGTTCTTAAAGGGATGAAAGCTATCAGACTGAGCTGCACACCTCAGTAATCTACCTGAGATGGGAGACTTCAGGAATGTATCAGCCTGAACCGGTAGACTTCAGTAATCTACATTATTATTATTAATATTAATATTATTAAGCAATACAGTCATTGCTGGAGGCAAAGCGGCGCTGCCCGACACAGTATTGATGTTCACACTTTACACTGATATTCATCATCAGTTCACCATTAAGTTGCTATCATTAACGTAGTAAACAAGTTGGGCATTACAAGGCTCTGCAGATGGCGCTGCAGGTTTCAGTCTCGCACATGTCTGATAATGTGTTCAAATCTTAACGTTATCTATCTTTTTTCTTCCCTTGGGCACCTCATTTGGCAGCCATATAGCGCCCTTTATATTTTTTTTATTTGTTTATGTAACCCGATGCGACACAACATAAATTAACTTAGCATAACTTAAAATTATTAAAATAAGATCTGAAAAACCCTGAAGAGTTAAGAAAATGACGTTGAACAACACGTCAGAAAAAAAATGTTGTGGTAAACTGAGGAGAGGAATTGTATCTTAATGCTGTTAAAATTATCTTGCACCAAGGGTTTGGAGCTCTCCTTTCCTTAAATTAAACTTATTTACTTCACATTTCCCAGTTGCTGCATGACACGTACGAGTTTAAAGCTTCACCATGAAAACAATAATAATAATAATAGCACTCTGCTCCATGTTCACTCACAAGGAAACATTATCATAAAATGTGATAAAAGTCTTTACTGAGGAGGACGAGGAATAATCTGACCTCAGTGCCAGAGTGTCTGACACTGAGTGTCAGTGTCTGACACTGAGTGTCAGACACTTACGGGTATTAAAATAGCTATAATCCAAAACACTTAGAGTGCTAGAAGAAGAATAGGGCAACTAGCTACCCTTTCTAGATATATAGTACTACTTTCAAAATTGTCTATTATACTTCTCCCACTACGACGTCAGGATAATGAAAGATGTAGTCATAGGCTGCATCCTCAGATTCTTCAGAATCTCCGGTCCATAATTCTTAAGAGGAAGAATGCGTGTACATCAGTCACTTTTGCATTCAGTTCACTACAGTTTCCCTACACTTTACATGAGAGTACACAATGCGTGACACAAATATGCTCTACAGAGTGAACACCAACACAGCAGTAATGAAAGTTACCAGATACATCATTTTGCCGGCCAGTGACGTGGAATCTAATGTGACTTGAGATATTTCACAATCAACCCTTCAAAACAGTCACCAACTCTTTATCACAAAAAAAATCTTACTTTCTGGAGCAGAAAAGCTAATTTTTTACTAGCACACCTTACGAATATTCATTATACAGCGTGAAGGGTGCGAAAAAAGAACGCAGGGAGACTATATATATATATATATATATATATATATATATATATATATATATATATATATATATATATATATATATATATATATATATATATATACACACACATACACACAAAGCAAGGGAATCTCAGAACAGTCTTTCATAAGACCGCTTCTGCGAATCACTAAAAAAATCAATGGCTGATTAAATCATTAAAGTATCTGAAGAAACGAGAGATCATTCACTATGGAAGCGGCTGAGGTCAATAGTCAATAGACCTTTGTGAAATAATTAGACGAGTGGGTGAAGGTAGCAGTAGCAGCAGCAGCAGCTACACTAGCCTCCACCCTCCACTATCTACAGTGCTGCGTATGTTACCGCTCTTCAAGGGAGGTTCGGTGAAGGGCTTTCGATTCAGGGGATATTGCTGACACCCACCGCTCCCTTGGATAGAATCTGATTACCCCTTATTCCTCCCAGGAGCCATACGACCTAGTACACCAAACGGGAAGTAGAATGAAATTAGCTCAGAGGCACCCACAAGACCGTATGTCCTCTGATCAAGGTAAATCACCTAGCTCTGCTGGGTGCTTGATTCTTGTAGGATTGCGTGGTCCTGTGGGTTAGAGCGTCATGTGATTTTCGCTCACCATTAGGCGGGCCAAAGTGACATGTGTTCGAATCCTCGGCTAGTCGCAGTGTTGTATTATATATATATATATATATATATATATATATATATATATATATATATATATAATGAGAATAAAGACAGCTGAACTAGACTTAGCTCATCCATTAACTGCTTCTGAACCTCAACTCTTAAGTCAGAACAAAATATCCTCACAAAAATCTTCATTTTTATTTTCGCCTCATCAAGAATCATTTTTATTAACGTGGGGGGAAGCGCTAAACCCTGGGGGAGAACGAGAGAGTAATTAGGTTCGATCCGAGGACGCGTAGAACAGGTCCAAGTCGTAGCCGATCAGTGACATCATGGCGCCTCGAGCAAGTCTACGGGACCAGCACGACTGATTCTAATTGTGTGTTATATTGCAAATATTAGTCTTTTAATAGGAAGTGCCTTGATGATGGCCAAGGGATCTTGATCTTTGGAACTAGAGGTACAATCCCGTTCATTGGATCAAACCTGATTCCCTTCTGTTTGTTAGCTGCTGAAAATGGGGGTTTAGTGCATATCTATAAACGTAATAATAATAATTTTATTATTATTATATCAATAATAATGATAGCAATTATATAATAAAATCATAATGCGAAAAAACAAAAAACAAAACAAAAGTTTCTTAATGATAATGTTCTCTCTCTCTCTCTTTTTCTCTTTCTATCACTCTTTTAAGCTCATTTAAAGTGCGAAAATATATAAAGTAACCTAGGAAAAAAAGCATCAGTCAGAATTTATTTAAAAAAAAAAAGAACAGGATTAGAATTCGCTTTGGTCGTCAGATTTTTGACTTGGGAGGAATGCTGCCCTATTCTTTTAAACTTGTTATCCCTCCAAACTTTTTAGCCTGTCTTCTTAGAACTGGCTCGAACAGATTCTCAAAAAATATTACGAACCTCGAGCAGCGCGCTCGACTGGCATTAAGTTTAAAATTGTGGTAATTGATGCCTAACTAAATTGAGGAAACGTTTTTTTTTTTTTTGGGGGGGGGACACATATAAAGAACTGCGTGAGCCAGAAATGCTTCCCTGTGGTACACTGTTGAAGTAACGACACAGGCGCAGAGACAGTTTTGGGCTTTATAAAGTCATTTATCAAGCTATGACATAATAAAGATCTTCACAGTGTGAAACGTCTACACAATAAAGCTCTACACGGTGAAACGTTGCCATAATAAAAGCTCTTTATGCAACCTCTTGCCTGTCTTTATCACCTTCGGCAGCTGACCTACGTATCTAAATACAATAGGAGAGAATGTCAGTAGCTACAACAGTGGTTGTTACACCACCGATAAATCCCATTATCATTATACAGATATCTTTTCAGCATCAGTAATTTTAACATCAGTGACGAGGGATCTACTCTTAGCAGTAAAACGAAATGAAATAATAGCAATTATAAACAATAATGATAACGATAATAGTTATAGCAGTTGTAGATTTCATGAAGAAATTCGTAACACTGCCACATATTCAATCGTAAATTTCTCACAGATATTAGATACTTAACTATGGTGTCGACTTATTAAATTTCAGGTAAATCTCCAAACCCGTTTTTTTTTTTGAGACGGAACGCGGGAACAAATCGGATTGGTTTATGTAACATCATGCGACAGGCCCTTTGTAACAAGCCAGCGCATCCTCTGGGGTTAACATGTGAAGTGAGCTTCTTGTATGACCCCTACGCTCAGCGCTATTCCCATGCATTTAATAATCATCTGGGAAGGTTTGCCTAATTATTATTGCTCCAGATAGCGGAGAAGGATGGCCACCGAACATAAAGTTCTTCACTTAACGAATAATGATCGCAGTTCCCACACAAGACTCACACAGGAAACGGCCAGAAAACACACACGTTACTCGCCAACACACCCCTAAATGTTCCTCACCCACATCTGCACACGTTCCTTACCCATACATCGACACGTGCCTCACCCACACCTGCACATGTTCCTCACCCACACCTGCACACGTTCCTCACCCACACATCCACACTTTTACCTTGCCATGTATCAGGGGTAATGAGAGGCGACCTCAGCCGCCTCGACAACCGCTGTAACCATAACAATAAATTCACATTTTAATCCCTGGATACTGTGTGGTTCCGGGCCTGGTGGCCATTCTCTCCGTGGCCACCTGCGGCAGCGCCGCGCCATGGCCACCTGCGGCAGCGCCGCGCCATGGCCACCTGCACTAGTAGGTCCGATGGAAAGTGCCAACCTTTACAGGGAGAAATGATGGCTACTTTATTCATTTTAAAGCCTGTTTACTGCCCGAGGGTTAGTCAGGCTGCTAGTCACCTGTATGCTACCTGCCGTAGGAATTAAAGGTAACTTTTAGTGAATATAAACACGAGAGAGATATACTCCCATCGTTGTTTATACTCCTGTGGGATTACTAGGTGTCCTAGAAGAGATACTTTTAAATGACGGTGATGGTGAAATATAACTAGATGAAGGTTCATTGAACAATTGGGAAGGGTAGGTACACTTGAAATTTCATAAAGCCATTCTTGCTTTTATTTTCAGTGTGAAAACCTGAGAAAGCCTCTTCTGTTTGGCTGAAAAACATTTAACACTGGCGTATTCTACTTAGAAGTGTGTTGGGGTTGTAACTGGAGTGTGTCGAAGTCAAGTTTATAATAGAATTTTGAAAATGCATGATCGAGTTATTATTAAAAGAATTAAAGGTACGAGAGAGTAGGAGTGCAGAGGAAGAAGGAGGATTTAGCGGATGTGTAGAACAGATGTTTACGATAATTTTTTTATAAAATACCGACACGTTAATAAGTAAGACATGTGCCACAGTTTGGTATCTTCATTATTGAAACATTTCGCCTATATGGTAGCCTTCATCAGTCAAATACAGAGGACAATGTACTGTAGGCAGCAGGAGTAGTGGCAAGGTAAAAATGCTGTAATCAGTCCATCAACCTTCAAGAAATAGTTTAAGGTGGTCAATTATTCAGCCTGGAGAAGAGTATAACGCCATGGTCTGGACCAATATGAAGCTGAGGCATGAGAATGAAATCTTAAATGACTGTCGAAGGGGAGGTAGAAATCTCGAAGACGCTGCAGGGGACGGGGTTCACTAGGAGAAGGAACAAGGCAAAACTTGAGCACTACAACAGGCCTACTGGTCCATGCTAGGCAGGTCCCACTGGAATTCAACCCTTCTCACTCATAACTAGTAGTTAAGCAATGAAGTTGTTGAAAAAAGGTGCGTATCATCCATGCATATACATCAAGAGGCGTCTATCACTCAATATTTATACACCGAGAGGTGTGTACCTCAGTGTATATACAATGAGTGATAAGACACCTCTTTATGCATACGCACTGAGGTGTATATACACCGAAAGGTGCGTATCCCTTAGTGCATATACATCAAGAGGCGTTTATCTTTCAGTGAATATACACTGAAATATGTGTACTTCTCAGTGCATATACTGTACACAGAGAGGTGTGTATCTCTAAGTGAATACATACCGACAGGCTTGTACCCCTTGGTGTATATATATATATATATATATATATATATATATATCTACCAATACATAGTCCAACAAACTACTGTCATTACGCCCTACATCATATCTTGTATACTTATTTATCCTCTTTTTCTTAAAATATGTATTACCTATAACTAAACCCCTTTCTATACAAAGTTCAATCAAAGGGCTCCCATTTTCATTTACACCTGGCACCCCAAACTGTTGAGTAGACTTCAGGATGTACATGTTTATAGAGGGGCTACAGATATATCAGATCACTTTTTAGTTATAGCTACAGTGGGAGTAAAAGGTAGATGGGATACAAGGAAAATAGAATCAGTAAGTAAAAGAGAGGTGAAGGTTTATAAACTAAAAGAGGAGGCAGTTAGGGTAAGATATAAACAACTATTGGAGGATAGATGGGCTAGTGAGAGTGTAGGCAATGGGGTCGAAAATGTATGGGGTAGATTTAAAAATGTAGTGTTAGAGTGTTCAGCAGAAGTTTGTGGTTACAGGCGAGTGGGTGCGGGAGGGAAGAGGAGCGATTGGTGGAATGATGATGTAAAGAGAGTAGTAAGGGAGAAAAAGTTAGCATATGAGAGGTTTTTACAAAGTAGAAGTGATGCAAGGAGGGAAGAGTATATGGAGAGAAAAAGAGAGGTTAAAAGAGTGGTGAAGCAATGTAAAAAGAGAGCAGATGAGAGAGTGGGTGAGATGTTATCAGCAAATTTTGTTGAAAATAAGAAAAAGTTTTGGAATGAGATTAATAAGTTGAGGAAGCCTAGAGAACAAATGGATTTGACAGTTAAAAATAGGAGAGGAGAGTTATTAAATGGAGAGTTAGAGGTATCGGGAAGATGGAGAGAATATTTTGAGGATTTGTTAAATGTTGATGAAGACAGGGAAGCTGTGATTTCGTGTGTAGGGCAAGGAGGAATAACATCTTGTAGGAGTGTGGAAGAGCCAGTTGTGGGTGTAGGGAAGTTCGTGAGGCAGTGGGTAGAATGAAAGGGGGTAAGGCAGCTGGGATTGATGGGATAAAGATAGAAATGTTAAAAGCAGGTGGGGATATAATTTTGGAGTGGTTGGTGCTATTATTTAATAAATGTATGGAAGAGGGTAAGGTACCTAGGATTGGCAGAGAGCGTGTATTGTTCCTTTGTATAAAGGCAAAGGGGACAAAAGAGAGTGCAAAAATTATAGGGGAATAAGTCTGTTGAGTGTACCTGGTAAAGTGTATGGTAGAGTTATTATTGAAAGAATTAAGAGTAAAACAGAAAGCAGGATAGCAGATGAACAAGGGGCTTTAGGAAAGGTAGGGGTGTGTAGACCAAGTGTTTACAGTGAAACATATAGGTGAACAGTATTTGGATAAGGGTAAAGATGTTTTTGTGGCATTTATGGATTTGGAAAAGGCGTATGATAGGGTAGATAGGGGGCAATGTGGCAGATGTTGCAGGTGTATGGAATAGGAGGAAGGTTACTGAAAGCAGTGAAGAGTTTTTATGAGGATAGTGAGGCTCAGGTTAGAGTGTGTAGGAGGGAAGGGGACTATTTCCCAGTAAAAGTGGGCCTTAGACAAGGATGTGTGATGTCACCGTGGTTGTTCAATATATTTATAGATGGGGTTGTAAGAGAAGTGAATGCGAGGGTCTTGGCAAGAGGTGTTGGGCTAAAAGATAAAGAAGCAAATACAAAGTGGGAGTTGTCACAGTTGCTTTTTGCTGATGACACTGTGCTTTTGGGAGATTCTGAAGAGAAGCTGCAGAGGTTGGTGGATGAATTTGGTAGGGTGTGTAAAAGAAGAAAATTGAAAGTGAATATAGGAAAGAGTAAGGTGATGAGGATAACAAAAAGAATAGGTGACGAAAGATTGGATATCAGATTGGAGGGAGAGAGTATGGAGGAGGTGAATGTATTCAGATATTTGGGAGTGGACATGTCGGCGGATGGGTCTATGAAGGATGAGGTGAATCATAGAATTGATGAGGGGAAAAGGGTGAGTGGAGCACTTCGGAGTCTGTGGAGACAAAGAACCTTGTCCATGGAAGTAAAGAGGGGAATGTATGAGAGTATAGTTATACCAACGCTCTTATATGGGTGTGAAGCATGGGTGATGAATGTTGCAACGAGGAGAAGGCTGGAGGCAGTGGAGATGTCATGTCTGAGGTCAATGTGTGGTGTGAATATAATGCAGAGAATTCGGAGTTTGGAAATTAGGAGGAGGTGCGGGATCACCAAAACGATTGTCCAGAGAGCTGAGGAGGGGTTGTTGAGGTGGTTTGGACATGTAGAGAGAATGGAACGAGACAGAGTGACTTCGAGAGTGTATAAATCTGTAGTGGAGGGAAGGCGGGGTAGGGGTCGGCCTAGGAAAGGTTGGAGGGAGGGGGTAAAGGAAGTTTTGTGTGCGAGGGGCTTGGATTTCCAGCAAGCATGTGTGAGCGTATTTGATAGGAGTGAATGGAGGCATATGGTTTTTAATACTTGACGTGCTGTTGGAGTGTGAGCAAAGTAACATTTATGAAGGGATTCAGGAAACCGGCAGGCCGGACTTGAGTTCTGAGAGGGATAGTGCGGACTGAGGAGGTGAACAGTTAAACTGTGTAGCACCTCTGGCAAGACAGTGATGGAGGAATGATGAAATTTTTTTCGACCCTGCCTTGGTGAATCGCGAGTTTAATAAAATAAATAAAATATATATATATATATATATATATATATATATATATATATATATATATATATATATATATATATACTGAGAATGTTCTTGTATTCATATTTTAGTAATTAAAGTGATTTTGATATTAGTGTAACAGTGAATTGCTGCCTTAATAACCCACGTGTTGTTGATAGATACGCTGTACAGTTCTAGTCACGGCATTATGCCGGGTGAGCGCTCCGACATAATGCCGTGACTAGCACTGTATATAAGATGAAACAACCTAACTGAACTAAGGAAGAGAGGAAGACAAGAAAGGTTAGAGAATGTGAAGCCTGTCAGCTGTGGTGGCCGGTGGAGGTAGTCAGGGCGCAGTATGGATTAGAACGGAGTCATCAGAGACAGGTATCCAAATTGCAACTTAAATTCTTAATGGTGTGGTTGACCGGATGATTGAGTGGCAGTGAGGAGAGGAGAGCATCTTGCTATCAACATGTTCATGTTTTTTCTCGTTTATCGACGCATACTCTTGCTCCTTTCTATGAGGACGAGAAATACGTATTTTGGTAAAAAAAAAAAAATTGCTTTGTGTGTTCCTCCGAAAACATGATATGTGAAATTATTATTGAGGATTGTATATGTGTCGACCCTCAGTGAGGAAAGAAGTCTTGTCTTATCTTGTTGAGGTTCGAAATTACAGGGAGGGGGTCACCCCATCTCCTCAGTGACCTAACCCAGCGGTACTTAACCACTGCAGTAACTAAACGAATTGTGGTCAGTCAACAGACAATACTACGACATCCGTTTGCTCTTATTTACGATACCTGGCAGTTAGCCTTCTATGGTAAGATGATGCATTGTTGTTCTAGCAAAGGTCTCTTGATTTAAGGAACTGGAGCTAACTCCTCCCCATTTATCGGATCACATATCCTTACTCTCCCCCCAACTCCCATTCCGCAGGAGCTATATGACCCTCGCGGATTTAGCTCTTCCCCATGAACATAAAAATAAGTCTGGTCGGGACAGCATAATGATTTCCAGTCACCCTAGACGTCACAGTCCCTTCACTCTCTCTCTCTCTCAAAAAAAAAAAAAAAAAAAAAAAAAATAAAGAGTGATGAGCTCTTCATAATCACTCCAGCATCACTGGAGCATCTCCATTTTTAACATCACGTCAATAGTCCAGGTTTTGATCACACTTGTACTGGAGTTGTTTAGTGAAGATCGAATAACTCTGAGCCTTTCGTGTTTGAAAGTGTACTTGTTCATTTGTCATACCTATGCTGGAGGTCAGACTCATCCTGGCTGACCTGCCTTCCAGCTCAGCTTACATGAGAGTACAATCAAAGGACAAAGTACTCTTACTACTACTACTATTACTTCTACTACTATTATTACTACTACTAATACGACTACTACTTCTACTATTATTACTACTACAAATACTATTATTACTACTACTACTACTACTACTACCACTAATAATAATAATATTAACTGTAGTAGCGGTATCATTAGTTCATTTAGCATTACACAAAATTTGTGAGATTTAAAGAGTAAGAAAATGAGGAATGGCAAGAAACAAAACTACAAAAAAATCCTCATTTATTCAAGTAATAGAAAAAAGTAAATTGACGACATTAAGACACAAACAAGATATCGATTAATCTGGACGAGGACTAAGTGAACATAATTAAATATTCACTGACATCTTTAATTAGGTCCAAAATGTCACAGCTTTCGACATGGAGCCATTTCCAGTTAGTTATCTCACGCACACATGTACGTTCTCCCACTCACACACACACACAAACCTTCTGGAGTTTTATGACAAGGTAACAGAGGTAAGACACGAGAGAGAGGGATGGGTTGACTGCATTTTCTTGGACTGCAAGAAGGCCTTCGATACAGTTCCTCACAAGAGATTAGTGAAGAAGCTAGAGGATCAGGCACATATAACAGGAAGGGCACTGCAATGGATCAGAGAATACCTGACAGGGAGGCAACAACGAGTCATGGTACGTGATGAGGTATCACAATGGGCGCCTGTGACGAGCGGGGTCCCACAAGGGTCAGTCCTAGGACCAGTGCTATTTTTGGTATATGTGAATGACATGATGGAAGGGATAGACTCAGAAGTGTCCCTGTTTGCAGATGATGTGAAGTTAATGAGGAGAATTAAATCAGATGAGGATCAGGCAGGACTACAAAGAGACCTGGGAATGCTGGACACCTGGTCCAGCAACTTGCTACTCGAATTTCACCCCGCCAAATGCAAAGTCATGAAGATCGAGGAAGGACAAAGAAGACCGCAGACAGAGTATAGGCTAGGTGGCCAAAGACTGCAAACCTCACTCAAGAAAAAAGATCTTGGGGTGAGTATAATACCGAGCACGTCTCCGGAAGCACACATCAACCAGATAACTGCTGCAGCATATGGGCGCCTGGCAAACCTGAGAATAGCGTTCCGATACCTCAGTAAAGAATCGTTCAAGACACTGTACACAGTGTACGTCAGGCCCATACTGGAGTATGCAGCACCAGTTTGGAACCCACACCTGGTCAAGCACGTCAAGAAATTAGAGAAACTGCAAAAGTTTGCAACAAGGCTAGTTCCAGAGCTAAGAAAGGTTAAGGAAAATCGGCCTGACGACACTGGAGGACAGGAGGGTTAGGGGAGACATGATAACGACATACAAAATGCTGCGGGGAATAGATAAGTTGGATAGAGACAGGATGTTCCAGAGGTTGAACACTGAAACAAGGGGTCACAATTGGAAGTTGAAGACTCAGATGAGTCAAAGGGATGTTAGGAAGTATTTCTTCAATCACAGAGTTGTCAGGAAGTGGAATAGTCTGGCAAGTGAGGTAGTGGAGGCAGGAAACATACATAGCTTTAAGACGAGGTATGATAAAGCTCATGGAGCAGGGATAGAGAGGACCTAGTAGCGACCAGTGAAGAGGCGGGGCCAGGAGCTGAGTACATACATTTATCTTACATTTCACACCATTTACAAATACATTTACATTTACATTAAAATAAACAATATCCATTAAAGAATATGGTTTAGCAATATTCATTACATGTGAATTCTTCTTCAGGTGTCGATAACAATAGAGTCAAACACACCATGACTGATAAAACACTAATGAAATCCTCTTATCGTCATATACTCGACGATAAGGCTTATGTATATCTTGTAGACTTCAAGGTTAATATGTTGACTAGTGTAACTGACGTTAAATGTGACTAACATTATGTCACTACAAACAATATAAATAAATAAACTAGCACGGAATCCAGCAATGAAATATCTGACAGTATTATGTGAGAAATTCCCGTGGAAACATTGCTATTGAACTCATAAAAATAGGGAAAAGAAAATTCGTACATGACTCACGAAATCGTAACGATTGTAAACAAAGCACTGTATGGGTGGGGTTAGAACCCATGGTGGAAAAACTCCAGGCCAGTGGCTTACGCACTCGCCTGGAGTTTTACGACTCACTCGCCATGGGTTCTAACCCCACCCGTACCGTGGTTTGTTTAAAATTTATACATATTATTTTACTTCCCTTAGTGTTATTACGTGATGAAAGGGTACATGTATAGCATTATCCTCTCCCTAATGAGAGAACAACGCTCGTCAACAGCTGTCTTGCTGGGCTGTTACCTAAAGAAATTACAACGTTCTTTATCGGTACTTCAGTATGTACCTTGAACAAGGACGAGGGAATCAAGCTCATCGCCGTTGGTCACCATTAACCGTCTCGTTACCAAGGCGCCAGTCAGAAACCTTCGCACAGATGCCTCCAACTCGCTTCGACTTAGGAAATTTAGTCGAAGCGAAGCAGCAGCTCGTACAACAAAGGCATAAATCAAAGGTTTGTCTGAAGATATAAGGGAGTAATATAACTAGACTTCAAGAACTCATTCAATCTAGTTGTATGAGACGTGGTTTTGAAAGCCATCTGTGAATATTTCCGTAGTCGCTTCCCATTCGTTTCAGCACGTTTAGCAAATGTTTGGAAACAACAGCTCATGCCTTATAAACCTGATAGCAACATGAGATTGATAGATTAATTGAAAACAGAAAGGTAGGGATGGGTGGACTACATATTCCTAGACTGGAATTTTTTTTTTCGATAGTGTCACATGAGATGACAGGAAAGTAATTGGAATGGACAAGAAAATAATTACTGTAAAGAAAAAAGTTACGATAATGGGATGAAGTATTGTATTAGAATCTGAGAATGTAATTAATGGAGTCCAACAAGAATCAGTGATACATCAAACTGTTTTTTCCAATAACCTGACACCAGGAATAAATTCGAACATTTTCTTGTTTGCAGATGATGTCAAAATATAAAAAAAAATTGCAAACTGGAGCGGAGAGAAGACTGTATGAAGACCTGGAAAGGCTTTAGGAATGGTCAAATAAATATTTATTAGAGTTTATTCTCATAAAAAGCAAAGTAATGAAGCTACAGAAGGGTAGAGGGGCAAAGGAGAAAGAATACTGAGCACTATATTGGGGAAAATAGTCCGAGGCACATTCGAAGAAAAGGACATGGTCCACTATCTGTTCCCTGTTTACTGCATAAGAACTGTCACCTGGTAGTACACCTAATGTGTCTGTATACTGCCTTAAATTGTTCCCTAGTGGTGTACTTTACATGTAATGCTACCTGCCACTCGCCATACAATACTTGTAAGGTGCTGAGGTGCTGTTCTCTCCACAAGTGACTGCTCGCATGTCATTACGGAAGCTGTCACCGGTCGACTGCTACATTTCTCATGCAAAGCCTTTACAAACAATGTCAATCTTGTTCGTCTTCATTCATTCACCTCGCTGTCCACCTCTCACTTCAAGGATCTCTCCTACCATCTCAATATTCATATAGCATACTATTACTGCCTGTGATTCCTAAGCTGAACGCAATAACGAAAGAGCTTTTTCCTCACTTCACGACTACGACTGTTACAATAATCATAGGAAGAAGAGTCGTGGACTGGTGACCAGAAACGATCGCATTCACGAAAGTGGGCAAGAGGATGTCCTTGGAAATTTACATTTGTCTACGCTCGTTGTCTCTCAAAGTAGATCTTAGAAACATTTATATCGGAATTATAATTTGCCCACAAGGAAAACTGATAAATTATAAAATTATTTGCTGCTCCGGTTTTAGGGGTTTATGTGTAGAGTTGCATGGGGCGTGGATTTTCCTGGGTGAACGAGAAGTGATGAGTGAGGGAACTGACTGCATTGCTAGGTATGTTGGTCCGGTGGGAAGGGTCACACACGGTAATCTTCTAAATAGATAAGTGCCTATAGAAACTGTTAAATGGCACTGGCGATTTGTTGAAATACTGTACCTTAAGAACCAGCTTATATAATAGTGTTTGGAAAATTGTATAACGTATGTGTTAGTAGTGTATAAATGATAGTGTGGCAGGTTGGTGGCTTGTGAGTGTACATAAGTCACAGTGTGCCAGGTCAGTTTATTTACATTCCTATTTCCTGTTAGAAATTATAAGGCAACATTTAGCTATAAATGACTGTGTCAAGCGTACAAGTGGTGTTAATTTTTGTGCGTGTGTGTAATTCACTACATTATGATCTACAAGTCAGGTTAATCTCCTGGTTTCGGTGCGTGAGGTGCAATTTGATTAAGAGAGAGATATTGAGTGTCCGTTTATGTGTGAATGTGCCTCGTCTAAAGTTTATATTGTAGAGGGTTATATGGCATAGGTACTGAGGTACTATCATTGAGTCTTAAACTTAGGTTTATCAATGACACTTGTGAGTAGATGGCCTATTTTTGTGTTATGTAATTATTCCCTCCCAGTACCTACTGACATGTCAAGTCCTGTTAGATGATGGGTGTAGTACTATCTGCATTATGTATCTTTTATGTGGCAGTATATATAGTGTATCTCTCATGTTTTGGAATCTGAAAGCTTACTGAGTTACATAGGTGTCAGCGCTACTGCTGTGTTTTGTGTGTATGTGTGTATTACCTTTAGCTTTAATGCGTACCCGTTTAGGTTAGCTATGTTGTGTGTTTGGTGGCACACTGCCATGTGTTTGGTGGCACACTGCGCTGTGTTTGGTGGCACACTGCGCTGTGTTTAGTGTCACACTACGCTGTGTTTGGTCTCACACTGCGCTGTTTGATGGCACACCGCGCTGTGTTTAGTGGCACACTGCGCTGTGTTTAGTGTCACACTGCGCTGTGTTTAGTGGCACACTGCGCTGTGTTTAGTGTCACACTTCGCTGTGTTTGGTCTCACACTGCGCTGTTTGATGGCACACTGCGCTGTGTTTAGTGTCACACTGCGCTGTGTTACGAACGTGAATTAGACGTGTGACGTCCACGTGTAAAATGCGCTTAATGTTGTTTATGTAGTAGAAAGTATAAGAAGAGGTTCATTGTTTTAGAGAGTTGTACATGAAAATGTCAAAAACAATTTTCACATTACGTCAGCTCTTCAGCACCGGCACCTACTGACCCAATTCTGATATATCCTCTAGTGTACTGGTCTAATTATGTCGCAGTTATGTTTCCGGTTCAAAGCAAGGTCATTGTGTCATACGGGTGTCAGCTTCGGTTAGTTGGTCGATGGGGCTTATAGCCTGTCGACTGTACGAGGATTATTAAGACTATATATATCACCTGTTCACCACCAAGTGGGGCTGCTTTAATCCCTAGAGTGAGATTCAACTCTCAGCATATATACACTGAGAAATATGTTTTATGTGTATATTGTTTTGCGTCTGTTGTATCTTGCTCCATTCTCAGTTTTGTTTAGGTGTTGTAAGGGAGTGTGGCGGATTCCTTATTACCCTGTTACATATTCTTTTGTTGCATTTTGAATATTAAAGTGTAATGCATGTCTTATGTATGTCTAACGTATGTTGAAGTTTGAAAACTAAAGAAAAGTAGGTTTTCAAGTAAATTCTCAGGTATGTACACTGTGACATACCTGAGAATGATTTCTGATACATGGGATCATCTTCGTCATTCTTCTCTGTATACTATTCAACGCATTCTTGTCCATTATGTAGTATGGAAACCAAAACTGTGCCGCATAATCTAACTGAGGCTTTACCAAGGATATGTCAAGTTGAAGAATAACCTGAGGACTCCTGTTATTCATACTTCTTGATATGAAGCCAAGAAATCTATCAGCTTCATTATGAACACTGTTGTCATTTAGCTTATGATTGTCACGATTATTCTCTTCCCAGGGATAGAACTTTACATTTGTCTACATTGAACTGTGTCTGCCGCTCCGCTGACCGCAACACCAACTTACCCAGATCCTCCCGTAGCGCCTAGTGCTCTCATCAGAATCTACTAGACAGCCTATTTTACTTTCATCGGCAAACTTGCTTATGTCGCTATTTATAGCCTCATCTATGTCGTTAATGTATATTGTGAAGAATAAGAACTGACCTCTGTGAAACACCACTTGTCACGAGTCAACATCTACTGTTTTCTTCTTCGAATTATTAGTATTATTATTATTATTATTATAATTATTATATTATTATTATTATTATTATTATTATTATTATTCAATGTCATCACTGAAGGCTCTTGACTCCCATATTGCCGTTAACATGCTCACTGGAAAAGCCAGATATAGATACTCAAAAATCCGCGAAAAAGGAATTAATGTACAATTGTTATGGGTCCCATCACACATTGGATTACTCCTTCAAGATAAATTTGGTGTTAGCCAAGAAAATTACCCTGAAGGAGCGCGTAGAATATAATTCTGGTGTATCTGTCTAGCATTAGGAACAATATTAGAAGAAAAGTAAAAAATGAAAATGAATGTTATAGGAATGCAATTAGAATCCTGAGTAGATCTATAACCCACTATGATAACATGAACGTAGATAAGTACGTTTATGGAGCAACTTGCAATGTGAACAGACTGACTGATGTTTTAGTGGCCAGGCTTTGGCTTGGTTACAAGTACTTCTGGTAGTTTGGGAGACACACAGATGATGGTCAAACCAAATGCAATGCATGTGGTCATCCCTTTGGTCACTATCTTGAACACTATGTGCTTAATTGTCAACTTATTGAGGAATATAGAGATAGTATAATAACTTATGTGACATGTCAAGAGAACTCTTATTATTGAAAATAAGATAAAATATATATTAAGTAAATTTCCTAAATTTGCTCGCAACAGATAAGTGAACTGTAAATATAAATCTAAATGTACTCCTGTTAACCCTTTTGGTGCCTAGTTCCTAGGTCTTTTGTGTATCCATATGCTCTTGTGCTACCTTCCATAGGATGGATATGCGGTGCACAATTAACTAGCCACTTCGGTGGCAAAATATAATCTAATCTGATGATGATTATTATTAGCATTATTATTTACAAAACCAATGAAATATATAATGATTTTAGGAGAAAAATCAATTCACATTCCTCGAAATATGAAATAACGATTGAAAGGTCCTTAAGCTTGAGAGATATTGATCAAGTATTGCAGGAGTTGCATCAAGTATTGCAGGTGTTGCATCAAGTGTTGAAGAAGTTGCATCAAGTATTGCAGGTGTTGCATCAAGTGTTGAAGAAGTTGCATCTAGTGTTGAAGGGGCTGCTGCAGTCGCATGTGGCGAAGTTGGAAAATGATTTGCTTTAATCTAGTGTGGCGAATTTGATCAAACAACTGTTCTGAATAACTCGCTGTTTGGGGGTCGGGTCTTGTTAAGTGCTTGAGCTTCGACTGAGACGAGAACCATGAAGAGAAGCCAGTAAGTGTTA
>WNWK01004674.1:122500-132500 GCA_009830355.1 Cherax destructor
TCTCATACATTCCCCTTTTACTTCCATGGACAAGGTTCTTTGTCTCCACAGACTCGAAGTGCTCCACTCACCCTTTTCCCCTCATCAATTCTATGATTCACCTCATCCTACATAGACCCATCCGCCGACATGTCCACTCCCAAATATCTGAATACATTCACCTCCTCCATACTCTCTCCTCCAATCTGATATCCAATCTTTCGTCACCTATTCTTTTTGTTATCCTCATCACCTTACTCTTTCCTATATTCACTTTCAATTTTCTTCTTTTACACACCCTACCAAATTCATCCACCAACCTCTGCAGCTTCTCTTCAGAATCTCCCAAAGCACAGTGTCATCAGCAAAAAGCAACTGTGACAACTCCCACTTTGTATTTGCTTTATCTTTTAGACCAACACCTTTGCCAAGACCCTTGCATTCACTTCTCTTACAACCCCATCTATAAATATATTGAACAACCACGGTGACATCACACATCCTTGTCTAAGGCCCACTTTTACTGGGAAATAGTCCCCTTCCCTCCTACACACTCTAACCTGAGCCTCACTATCCTCATAAAAACTCTTCACTGCTTTCAGTAACCTTCCTCCTATTCCATACACCTGCAACATCTGCCACATTGCCCCTATCTACCCTATCATACGCCTTTTCCAAATCCATAAATGCCACAAAAACATCTTTACCCTTATCCAAATACTGTTCACCTATATGTTTCACTGTAAACACTTGGTCTACACACCCCTACCTTTCCTAAAGCCCTTGTTCATCTGCTATCCTGCTTTCTGTTTTACTCTTAATTCTTTCAATAATAACTCTACCATACACTTTACCAGGTACACTCAACAGACTTATTCCCCTATAATTTTTGCACTCTCTTTTGTCCCCTTTGCCTTTATACAAAGGAACAATACACGCTCTCTGCCAATCCCTAGGTACCTTACCCTCTTCCATACAGTTATTAAATAATAGCACCAACCACTCCAAAATTATATCCCCACCTGCTTTTAACATTTCTATCTTTATCCCATCAATCCCAGCTGCCTTACCCCTTTCATTCTACCCACTGCTTCACGAACTTCCCTACACCCACAACTGGCTCTTCCACACTCCTACAAGATGTTATTCCTCCTTGCCCTACACACGAAATCACAGCTTCCTGTCTTCATCAACATTTAACAAATCCTCAAAATATTCTCTCCATCTTCCCGATACCTCTAACTCTCCATTTAATAACTCTCCTCTCCTATTTTTAACTGTCAAATCCATTTGTTCTCTAGGCTTCCTCAACTTATTAATCTCATTCCAAAACTTTTCTTATTTTCAACAAAATTTGCTGATAATATATATATATATATATATATATATATACATACATACATACATACATACATATATATATATATATATATATACACATATATATATATATATATATATATATATTATATATATATATATATATATATATATATATATATATATATATATATATATATATATATACACACAATATATATATATATATATATATATATGTCGTGCCGATTAGGTAAAACTGGTCAATTAGCAAGAACTCATCTAAAATTAAGTCCTTTCTAAAATTTTCTCTTATACATTTAAAGATAATTTTTTTTCATTTATGTTAATGTAAGAATTTATAATTTTGTACCAAGAGAAACTTTAAAAACCTACCTAACCTTATTACAACAAGCGCAATTTAATTTAGCCTAACCCAACTTAATATATTTTAGATACGTTAACATTAATTTAATAATAAACAAACACAATGAAATATATTTTTTTTCGTTATGTTCAGAATGATTTTGGCGAAATTATTGCATACACAAATTTTAGCTTGTCTTATATGGCAAGAAGAGCGTTGCTATTTAAGCCAAAATCGCAAGTTTTACCTAATCGGCACGACATATATATATAGTATATATATATATATATATATATATATATATATATATATATATATATATATATATATATATATATATTAGATAATACAGCAGTATCATATTTAAATAAATCTTCTATAAAACACCTTAGTGTACCATTAAGCCACACATCATATGTCACAGATAATCAAATTATAATTCGCTTATAAAACTCAACAGATATAATAATCCGTGTGGAAAAATCCACTAGGTACACCCTGTTAAAAATATTAATCCTGGTTAGATATGAAATACAAAAAACTATATCTGAAAATAACATACATATATCTTCATAATCAGAGGTTAAGATACACCTGATACATATGATCAGTTCCTAAACGGACGAGGCGTATTGAGGTTAATATCTCCCAGTATACAATGCACTATCAGTAAATTCTGAAAAGTTCTTAATAATGCAGCACGTTTGGGCAACGGCTGGTGGCCTCTTCAGGTAGGTTTACGAGGCAGTAGAACAGGTTATCATCCTGATTTAGTGATAAGCTTCATATCTTCCCTCAACTGCCCTTGGCGTCTCCTGTGTGTCTGGCGCTCACCTGATAACGAGTACCAGATGACGATAACAGACTGGTGCCTCAGTTATGTGTGATTGTAATAACCCTAGAAACGCTTATTACAACATAAACTAAGCAATGTCTGATTAATTTCGACTGGTTTTTTTATCAGAGCAATACGTGAATGTCACGATGTAATGACCGATTTTTATGAAATTATAACCAAAATAAACGAGCGATCATTGAGTTTAGAAAAGTTTCCTCTTAACAAATCCAGTTACTAATACAAATCCTAGTCGGTCAGATTTCTGATATTCGTTTTCTATCAGAACATACAGGAGGAGAATGAAATAGCTTGAGGCCCATTGGTGTGCCCGGGCTTGGAAGGAAACATGTGTGAGTACGTGCCGTATGTATGTGTGTGCATTTTTTAATATATCGACCGTCTCTCACTGATACAAGGTGACCCGAGAAAGAAGAAACACTCACCATCATTCACTCTATCACTGTCTTGCCAGAGGGGCGCCAATATTATAGTTCAAATGCCCCTCCAAACTGCAACATACCTCCACCCCTCCTTTAGGGTGCAGGCATTATACCCCCCATTTCCACAACAAGTCATAAAAACCACTTGCCTCCACTCACGTCATCCTATTTTTCTCCATCCTCTCTAAATGTCCAAACCACTTCAACAACCCTTCTTCAGCCCTCTGGATTATACATTTAGTTACACTGTACCTCCTCATAATCTATAAACTGCGAATTCTCTGCATAATATTTACACCACACATTGCCCTCAGATACATCTCCACTGCCTCCAGCCTTCTCCTTGCTGCAACATTCACAACCCGTGCTTCCCATCCATATAAGAGTGCTGGTACTACTATACTCTCATACATTTCCACTTTTGCCTCAATGGATAACATTCTTTATCTCCACAGATGCCTCCTTGTTTACCTGCGATCCTGCTCTACGTCTTACTTTTAATTCTTTCAATAATGACTCTACCATATAATTTGCCTGGTATACTCAACAGACTTATTCCCCCTTTCCTTTATATAAAGGAACTATACCAATCCCTAGGTACCTTCCCTTCTTTCATACATTTAATGAACAAAAGTACCAACCACTCCAAAACTATATCCCCACCTGCTTTTAAAATTTCTGTCTTGATCTAATTAATCCCAGCTGTTTTACCCCCTTTCATTTTATCCACTGCCTCATGCACCTCCCTCTTACTCACATCTGGCACTTACTCATTCCTAAAATATGTTATACCTCCCTGGCCAATGCATGAAATCACTGCCTCCCTTTCTTCATCAACATTTAACAATTCCTCTTAATATACCCTCCATCTTCCCAATACCTCTAACTCCCCATTTATTAACTCTCTTATTCTCCTTTTAACTGTCAAATCCATTCGTTCCCTAGCCTTTCTCAACTTATTTACCTCACACCAAAACTTTTTCTTATTCTCAGCAAATTTTGTTGACAGTCTCGCCCACTTTCTTATTTGCTGTCCTTATACACTCCCTCACTACTCTCTTCACCTCTCTTATACTCCCCATACACTCCATTCTTCTTATATAATTTCAGGATCAGTAGTTGTCATGACAGAACCTTGTGGTAAGGGAGGCACTCAGGTTCGATCGAAGAGAGAATAGCTTCAGTTTTGTGGATCAAGAGCCCTTCACAGACATTAAGACACTTCCCGTAAAGGTTCGTTGAATTAATTAACATGATATATTAAACGAATTCAAATCAAATTAGTCGGAAAGAATCATCTTATGACAAAGTTCCGTGTCAATATATTTTTCTTCAACAACGAAATTAACAACATGCAATGAGGCAGCATTAACTAAGCACGAGTAAGCTAGAATGACAGAGAAGCACACGAGGAAGTCTAACATACCGTCACAATCTTTCACACTGCTGTTAATCTCTGCCATGTTGCGAGATAAAAAAAAAACTGTTTGGTGAGAGGGAGCTGACGACACAAGCTCTCCTCCACAACATTCAAATGAACACTCGACCAGAGAGACATAATCCAGCAGTTCCTGGCGCAAACACGTCGTGTGCTCCTCTCCTCCCCCCGGCCACTTACGAAGTCAGGTCAACGCAGGTCACAGTTACCTCGGCAATATGGCATCAGTTATCTTTATGCACAAAATATCGGGCCTACAGTTTCTTGTTTTTGCCATAATTTTCAGTTCAGCGTATTAGTCCACAAGTTTATTTAAACAACTGTATAAGCTAAGATTCCAAAATGTAGTGAGGGAACGCATTGTCTGCAGATGTAGAGGTCGAAGGATCTAATCCCCAGTACTTCACACACACACACACACACACACACACACACACACACACACACACACAATCTCATCTCCCGAGGCGCACATCAACCAGATAACTGCTACAGCATACGGGCGCCTGGCAAACCTAAGAATAGCGTTCCGATACCTCAGTAAGAAATCGTTCAAGACTCTGTACATCATGTACGTCAGGCCCATATTGGAGTATGCAGCACCAGTTTGGAACCCACACCTGGTCAAACACGTCAAAAAATTAGAGAACGTGCAAAGGTTTGCAACAAGACTAGTCCTCACGAAACTGGAGGACAGGAAGGTTAGGGGAGACATGATAACGACATATAAAATACTGAGAGGAACTGACAAGGTGGACAAAGACAGGATGTTCCAGAGATGGGACACAGAAACAAGGGGTCACAATTGGAAGCTGAAGACTCCCATGAGTCAAAGGTATGTTAGGAAGTATTTATTCAGTCATAGAGTTGTCAGGAAGTGGAATAGCCTAGAAAGCGAGGTGGTGGAGGCAAGATCCATACATAGTTTTAAGACGAGGTTTGATAAAGCTCATGGAGCAGGGAGAGAGGACCTAGTAGCGATCAGCAGGGCCAGGAGCTATGAATCGACCCCTTCAACCACAAATAGATGAGTACACACATCATACACACACACACACACGTTTTATATATATATATATATATATATATATATATATATATATATATATATAAAACTGTGTGTATGATGTGTGTACTCACCTATTTGTGGTTGAAGGAGTCGATTCATCTCCTGGCCCTGCTGATCGCTACTAGTCTCTCCCCTGCTCCATGAGCTTTATCAAACCTCGTCTTAAAACTATGTATGGATCTTGCCTCCACCACCTCGCTTTCTAGGCTATTCCCTCCGACAACTCATGCTGATTGACTCTAACATCCCTTTGACTCATGGGGGTCTCAGCCCATGGACCCTCTTGCTTGTCCATCTCTGGACATCCTGTATTTGTCCACCTTGTCAGTTCCTGCATGATGTCGTTATCATGTCTCCCTAACCTCCTGTCCTCATTTTGGACTATCTTGTGCAAACCTCACGTTCTCTAATCTTTGACGTGTTTGACAGGTGTGGTTCAAACTGGTGCTGGTGATAGGATAAGTCTAAAAATGCATTAAAATAACAGCACACTCAGCTCACAACTAAGGTCTGGGGGTCGATCCACGGTACGGCTGGAAACATTAGGACGTGCTGCCTTAAGATACCTGCTGTTTAATGTTCACCCATCAGTAAAATGGATATATATATATATATATATATATATATATATATATATATATATATATATATATATATATATATATATATATATATATATATATATATATAATATGCAAAAAGATCACAGTAAACAGGTGATATCAAAATATGCAAGAAAACCACTATGAAAAAATAGAAGAATTCCAAGCGCTTTCGTGACTACTCACATTATCAAGGAACTATAACAGGAAACATGACAAGAAGGCTATAAAAGGGCGAGACTACACCTCACAGTCACATCACACTAACAAAGACAACACCTCACAGTAGCGTAACATCTCACGACTCTGTGAAGAGGAAAATAAGAAAGGACCTGAAACTCTTCCCAAGAATTAAGATTAGTCCAATTTATTATTAAATTCTTCCCAAATTTTATTAATTATAAATGAATCCAATTTATATAAACCAAAAGAAATATTCATATTATTTTCAAAACTGCTTTTAATGAAACATGATTCTATTATATTTCTCTCAACCATGGACTTGCTTGATACAACCTTCTCAGCATTTTGAAAATCAATTGGATGGTTAAAATCTCTCACATGAATAAATAGAGCATTAGAATCTTGTCCAGTTCTAATGCTATATTTATGTTGTTTTAATCTTAGTTCAAGACTTTTACCAGTTTGACCAAAATAAACTTTATCGCATATTTTACAGGAATCTTATACACATCCGTCAGCATTTTGGGAAATTTTTATCAAAAGTCTTTTTACTGTATCAAGATTTTTAAATACAACTTTGATATTAAAATTCTTAAGAAAGGAAGGCATATCAACCAAGTTTTCATGGTAAGGGAGAACCAACATATTTTTGGTTGAATAAGGTTGGTTGTCCCTTTTGGATTGTAAAAAGTATTCCTAGCTATTTTAAAAGATTTATCAATTATGTTTCTTGGGTATTTTAAATAATTAGCTATTTCATAAATTTTAGAGATTTCTTCATCTATGAACTCTGGACTACAAATACGTAAAGCTCTCAAAAACATTGAAGAAAAAACCGACACTTTAACTCTATCTTGATGTGAAGAGTAATAGTGTACATAGGAACAATTATTTGTAGGTTTTCTGTAAATTTTAAATTTAAAATCAATGTTACCCTTAATAATAAAAACATCTAGGAAGGGCAATGAGTTATTTACTTCGAATTCAACAGTAAAATTTATAGAATGAGCTAAGCTATTTAATTTAACAAGGAAATGGTTTATATCTACTTCCTTAGGCATAAGGCACAAAATATCATCAACATATCTATACCACTTAGCTCTATTGGGAAGGATAGTGTTAAGCAATCTTGTTTCGAAAAATTCCATATATAAGTTACTAAGAACAGGTGAAAGAGGATTTCCCATTGCCATACCAAACTTCTGAGTGTAAAACTCATCATTAAATACAAATTTTGCATCAACAATACAAAGTTTAATAAGTTTAATGATAGTAGGAACTGGCAATGGTAAATCATAATTAACCAGTTCTTCAGATAAGAACCTTAGTAAATCATCAACTGGAACTTTTGTAAACAAGGAGGTAACATCAAAACTAACCATATTGAAATCATTTAAATCAGTCAAGGTGCTTAATTTATCAACTAAATCTAAGTTGTGTTTAACATTAAAATTAGAAATTTTTCCAACAATTGGGCTCAAAATATCAACAAGCCATTTGTGTGTGTGTGTGTGTGTGTGTGTGTAAAATAATTACTGTAAAATAATAGTGAATTCCCAAGCGTTTTTGCGATTTCTCACATTATCAAGGAACCGTAAAAATAATAGGAAAGCAGAAGGCTTATAAGGCTAAGATATCACCTCATATATGACCTGACATCTGATAAAGACGCTGAGTGTGGGAGTGTTGTGAAGATTTGGTCAGATCACGTGTCATGTAGAATATATGAGTGACATGTCCGGCATAGATTAAATTCGTCACAAGTTCAATTAATTATATATAAATCTAATTTATATAACCTGAACTAATATTCATATTAAAATCAATACTATTTGTTTATGAAACATGAATCGATTATATTTCTCTCACCCATAGACCTGCTTCATACAACTTTCTCGGCTTCTGAAAGCCAAATGAGTGGTCAAAATCTCTCACGTGAATAAACTGAACATTAGACTCTTGTCCAGTTGCAGTCAGTCAACAGGCATCTGTTGTCCGTAAAGTGTTGTGGGTGTTCCAGGTAAACAAGTTCGCCACGATCAGGTCTATGGATAAGAAATTGTAGCATAGCAACCACAGAGACTCGATAAAAATATATCCAAAGAACATATTAAATAAAGACCAAAAGGCACAATACCGTGACTGGAACAATACACAAATAACCCGCACATAGGAGAGAGAGGAGCTAACCGCGACGTTTCGGTCCCACTTGAACCATTTACAAAGTCACACAGTGTGGGTTGTTTGTTCACATATTAAAACGTATCCTAGGTTAAAAATACCTATGACCTACAAAGAGTGAAAGCTTTGATAGGTTTCTCGTTGGATGATAAGTAATGTCGAAGAAACAAAAAATGAGAGATCCCAAACATAGGAGATAGGAAGGAGAGGCGACAAGAAGATAAGGCAGGATAACCCTCTTGCGAATTTAATGAAAGATGTCTTAAACTATATGTAATTTTTTTGAACAAGTATTGGATAGGATAAGTCTAAAAATGCATTAAAATAACAACACACTCAGCTCACACACTAAGGTCTGGGGGTCGATCCACAGTACGGCTGGAAACATTAGGACTTGCTGCCTTAAGATACCTGCTGTCCAATGTTCACCCATCAGTAAAATGGATACCTGGGTGTTAGTCGACTGGTGTGGGTCGCATCCTGGGACAAAACTGACCTAATTTGCCCAAAATGACCTGCATAACAAGAGGCTTTCTATATAGTAGTATGTCACTGATGTCAGCTAGGCCTGTATACCATGTACATGTACTTGTAGAAATAAAGATTAAATAAATAAAAAATAAATTAAAACTTGTAGTAAAAGCAGTAGAAATTTAAGTAGTTCATTGCAGATAGATCGGTAAAGGTAGGTAGTGGGCGCCAGGAGAGGGTAGGTAGTGGGCGCCAGGAGAGGGCATGTAGTGGGCGCCAGGAGAGGGCATGTAGTGGGCGCCAGGAGAGGGCATGTAGTGGGCGCCAGGAGAGGGCAGGTAGTGGGCGCCAGGAGAGGGCATGTAGTGGGCGCCAGGAGAGGGCAGGTAGTGGGCGCCAGGAGAGGGCATGTAGTGGGCGCCAGGAGAGGCAGGTAGTGGGCGCCAGGAGAGGGTATGTAGTGGGCGCCAGGAGAGGGCAGGTAGTGGGCGCCAGGAGAGGGCAGGTAGTGGGCGCCAGGAGAGGGCAGGTAGTGGGCGCCAGGAGGGCAGGTAGTGGGCGCCAGGAGAGCAGGGTAGTGGGCGCCAGGAGAGGGCAGGTAGTGGGCGCCAGGAGAGGGCAGGCAGTGGGCGCCAGGAGAGGGCAGGTAGTGGGCGCCAGGAGAGGGCAGGCAGTGGGCGCCAGGAGAGGGCAGGTAGTGGGCGCCAGGAGAGGGCAGGAGTGGGGCCAGGAGAGGGCAGGTAGTGGCGCCAGGAGAGGGCAGGTAGTGGGCGCCAGGAGAGGGAGGCAGTGGGCGCCAGGAGAGGCAGGTAGTGGGCGCCAGGAGAGGGCAGGTAGTGGGCGCCAGGAGAGGGCAGGTAGTGGGCGCCAGGAGAGCGTAGGTAGTGGGCGCCAGGAGAGCGTAGGTAGTGGGCGCCAGGAGAGCGTAGGTAGTGGGCGCCAGGAGGCGTAGGTAGTGGGCGCCAGGAGAGGGCAGGTAGTGGGCGCCAGGAGAGGGCAGGTAGTGGGCGCCAGGAGAGGGCAGGCAGTGTGTGCTATAGCCAGTGAAAAGTGAAAAATATGTAAGATTAATTAATTAAAGACGAGAGGACAACATGAACACAGCCACTCTC
>WNWK01004675.1:0-132500 GCA_009830355.1 Cherax destructor
ACAACAGGCCTAGTGTCTAATAGACATGTGCCTAGGACAAAATGGTAACCTGGTGTGGACCTTATGGCGACCAATGAAGAGGGCGCCAGGAGCTATGACTCGACCCTTGGAACCATAATTAGACGAGTACACACATGCATTTATATATTGTTTCTTGTTTCAACAAACCGGCCATATTTCACCGAGGCAGGGCGGCCCAAAAACAAAAGTTTCCCGTTTTAACTTTAATGTATTCAGGAGAAGGGGTTACTAGCCCCTTGCTCCCGGCATTTTAGTCGCCTCTTACGACACGCATGACTTAGAGGAAGAATTCTGTTCCACTTCCGCATGGAGAACACACACACACAACACACACAACACACACACACACACACACACACACCCCCCTGTTACACAGTAAAATATTTTATAAAAAACGCTCCATACGATGTCATAGTTCAGAGTTGTACTGGAACGAGACGCGTTTTATTCCAGTCACAGAGTGGCCAAGGCAGGAGCAGATGAGGTGTTTAGTTCAGTACGAGACGGGTGGTGACGGAGTGTAGTCATTATGTTTGGGTAGTAGTATGAGTAGGTAATTTTGGTAATTTTTTTTTTAGTGTATACCATTGGTGTTTTTGGCTGCTGGTAACTAGTCTACCAGGCAGAAGTGAAGAGGGGGGGGGGGTTATGCCATGGAGCCTCCCTGTTGATATAATTTTATTTTACTCACTAGTAGCAGATTGCTAGTGGTGGTTTTTGTAGTAGGTTATAAGTTGTATATAATTTACTTTAATACATAGGCATTTTTATATGAGTGGGTTTTTGTCCTTCCTAAATTATTATTGTTTAGTATAATTGTATGCTGGCCTTAAGAGTTGCTGCGCTTTTTCAGTGTAATTTAAATGCCCCTAGACAGCAGATTGAGCAGCCATTTAGGAGCCAGGACCTTTTTATTTAAGTTACGATATCGATGCTCGTAACACACACACATATATATATATGTCGTGCCGATTAGGTAAAACTTGCGATTTTGGCTTAAATAGCAACGCTCATCTTGTCATATAAGACAAGCGAAAATTTGTGCATGCAATAATTTCGCAAAAATAATTCTGAACCTAACGAAAAAAATATATTTCATTGTTTGTTAATTATTAAATTATTGTAAAAGTATCTAAAATATATTTAGTTGGGTTAGGCTAAATTAAATTACGCTTGTTATAATAAGGTTAGGTAAGTTTTCTAAGATTCTTTTGGTTCAAAATTAAATTTTTTACATCAACATAATTGAAAAAAATATATCTTTAAACGTATAAAGAAAATTTTAGAAAGGACTTAATTTTAATGAGTTCTTGCTAATTGACCAGTTTTACCTAATCGGTATATATATATATATATATATATATATATATATATATATATATATATATATATATATATATATATATATATATATATATATTATGTGTGTATGTGTACTCACCTGAATGTACTCATCTATATGTGGTTACAGGGTCAGAGTCACAACTTCTAGTCCCGACTCTTCGCTAGTCGCTACTAGGTCCACACTCTTACTTCATGAGCTTCATCGTATGTATGTGTGTTAGTTACCATTTTGTCCTAGGCACATGTCGATTAGACACTAGGCCTGTTGTATGTATTGTGTGTGTGTGTGTGTGTAACGAACACTTCGAAATGTTTCGGCCCCTGCCGAAAATTGAACCGGCCCTCCGTGCGTGAAGCAAGAGCGCTAGCCACCATGCCTAATTGACATGTGCCTAGGACAGAATGGTAAACACCACACACACATCACACACACACATCACACACACACATACACACATCACACACACACATACACACATCACACACACACACACACACACACACACACACACATACACACATCACACACACACACACACACATCGGCCTGACAACACTGGAGGACAGAAGGGTTAGGGGAGACATGATAAAGACAAAAAACTGAGAGGAATTGACAAGGTGGACAGAAACAGGATGTTCCAGAGATGGGACACAGCAACAAGGGGTCACAATTGGAAGTTAAAGACTCAGATGAGTCAGAGGGATGTTAGGAAGTGTTTCTTCAGTCATAGAATTGTCAGGGAGTGGAATTAAACATGGTGTGTGTGTGTGTGTGTACTCGCCTATTTGTACTCACCTATTTGTGGTTGCAGGAGTCAGGCATAGTTCCTGGTCCCGCCTCTTCACTGATCCTTCTAGTTCCTCTCTCTGCTCCATGAGCTTTATCAAACCTCGTCTTAAAACTATGTACGGTTCCTGCCTCCACTAAGTCACTTTCCAGACTATTCCACTCCCTGACGATTCTATGACTGAAGAAACACTTCCTAACATCCCTCTGACTCATCTGAGTCTTTAACTTCCAATTGTGACCCCTTGTTGCTGTGTCCCATCTCTGGAACATCCTGTTTCTGTCCACCTTGTCAATTCCTCTCAGTTTTTTCTTTATCATGTCTCCCCTAACCCTTCTGTCCTCCAGTGTTGTCAGGCCGATGTTGTGTGTTGATGTGTGTGTGTGTCTGTGTGTGATGTGTGTGTGTGATGTGTGTGTGTGTGTGTGTGATGTGTGTGTGTGTGATGTGTGTGTGGTGATGTGTGTGTGTGATGTGTGTGTGTGTGTGTGTTGTGTGATGTGTGTGTGTGTGTGTGTGTGTGTGTGTGTGTGTGTGATATGTGTGTGTCTGTGTGTGATGTGTGTGTGTGTGATGTGTGTGTGTGTGTGTGTGTGATGTGTGTGTGTGGTATTACCATTCTGTTCTAGGCACCTGTCAATTAGACACCAGGAAACTGCGTCCAGTAATTACACCCACCAAGACAGCCACGACCTTAGGTCAGCTAGACGAGACCAAGCTGCCACACAGCTCGGCCACCGAGGAGAGGTGTGTGTGTGTGTGTGTACTCACCTATTTGTACTCACCTATTTGTGGTTGCAGGGGTCGAGTCATGCTCCTGGCCCCGCCTCTTCACTGATTGCTACTAGGTCCTCTCTCTCTCTCCCTGCTCCACGAGCTTTATCAAACCTAGTCTTAAAACTATGTATGGTTCCTGCCTCCACTATGTCGCTTTCTAAGCTATTCCACTTCCTGACAACTCTATGACTGAAGAAATCTTCCTAACATCCCTTTGACTCATAGGAGTCTTCAACTTCCAATTGTGACCCCTTGTTTCTGTGTCCCCTCTTGGAACATCTTGTCTCTGTCCACCTTATCTATTCCTCGCAGTATTTTATATGTCGTTATCATGTCTCCCCTAACCCTCCTGTCCTCTAGTGTCGTCAGGCCAATTTCCCTTAACCTTTCTTCGTAGGACAATCCCCTTAGCTCTGGGACTAGTCTTGTTGCAAACCTTTGCACTTTCTCTAATTTCTTGACGTGCTTGACCAGGTGTGGGTTCCAAACTGGTGCTGCATACTCCAGTATGGGCCTGACGTATATGGTGTACAGAGTCTTGAATGATTCCTTAGTGAGGTATTGGAACGCTATTCTTAGGTTTGCCAGCCACACATATGCTGCAGCAGTTATCTGATTGATGTGTGCCTCAGGAGATGTGCTCGGTATATATATCACCCCAAGATCTTTTTCTTTGAGTGAGGTTTGCAGTCTTTGGCCACCTAGACTATACTCTGTCTGCGGTCTTCTTTGCCCTTCCCCGATATTCATGACTTTACATTTGGCAGGGTTAAATTCAAGGAGCCACTTACTGGACCAGGCTTGCAGCCTGTCCAGGTCTCTTTGTAGTCCTGCCTGATCCTCGATTGATTTGATTCTTCTCATTAACTTCACATCATCTGCAAATAGTGACACTTCTGAGTCTACCCTTCCGTTATGTCATTCACATATACCAAAAACAGTACAGGTCCTAGGACTGACCCTTGTGGAACTCCACTCGTCACAGGTGCCCACTCTGACATCTCGTCACGTACCATGACTCGTTGTTGCCTCCTGTCAGATATTCTCTGATCCATTGCAGTGCTTTTCCTGTTACGTGTGCCTGATCCTCTAGCTTTTGCATTAATCTCTTGTGAGGAACTGTGTCGAACGCCTTCTTGCAGTCCAAAAAATGCAGTCCTATCCACCCCTCTCTCTCGTGTCTTACTTCTGTTACCTTGTCATAAAACTCCAGTAGGTTTGTGACACAGGATTTTCCTTCCCTGAAACCGTGCTGGTTGTCGTTTATAAGCTTGTGTCTTTCTAGGTGCTCCACCACTCTCCTCCTGATGATCTTCTCCATGACTTTGCATACTATACACGTCAGTGACACAGGTCTGTAGTTTAATGCCTCGTGTCTGTCTCCTTTCTTAAAATTGGGACTACATTTGCCATCTTCCACGCCTCAGGTAGTTGCCCAGTTTCAATGGATGTGTTGAAGATTTGTGTTAGTGGCACACACAACATCTCTGCTCCCTCTCTAAGGACCCACGGAGAAATGTTGTCCGGTCCCACCGCTTTTGAGGTATCGAGTTCACATAGCAGCTTCTTCACCTCCTCCTCGGTTGTGTGTATTTCATCCAGCACTTGTTGGTATACCTCCCTATTCTGAATTCCTGGAGTCCTTCCTGTCTCCTGTGTAAATACTTCTTTAAATCTCATGTTGAGCTCCTCACATACCTCTTGGTCGTTTATTGTGAACTCCCCACCTTCCTTTCTCAGCCTGATTACCTGGTCCTTGACTGTTGTTTTCCTCCTGATGTGGCTATACAACAGCTTCGGGTCAGACTTGACTTTTTATGCTATATCATTTTCATATTGTCGCTTGAGCCTCCCTTCTTACCTGTGCATATTCGTTTCTGGCTCTTCGGCTAATCTCTTTATTTTCCTGGGTCCTTTGTCTTCTGTACTTTTTCCATTCTCTATTACACTTACTTTTTGCCTCCCTACACCTCTGGCTGAACCAAGGACTCGTTCTGGTCTTCCCATTACTTCTGTTTCCCTTGGGGACAAACCTCTCCTCTGCCTCTTTGCATTTGGTTGTCACATATTCCATCATTTCTTTTACTGGTTTTCCTGCCAATTCCTCTCTCCCACTGAACGTCTTGTAGGAAGTTCCTCATGCCTGTGTAGTCCCCCCTTTTGTAGTTTCGTTTCTCCCTTCCTATTCCTGCTCCCCTCTCCACTTGTAGCTCAACTATATAATCAAAACACAGAACCAAATGATCACTAGCTCCAAGGGGCCTTTCATATGTGATATCCTCGATGTCCGAACTACTCAAGGTGAATACTAGGTCCAGTCTTGCTGGATCATCCCCACCTCTCTCTCTGGTAGTGTCTCTAACTTGTTGATGCATGAGGTTTTCCAGTACCACATCCATCATCTTGGCTCTCCATGATTCAGGACCCCCATGGGGCTCTAGGTTTTCCCAATCAATCTCTTTGTGATTGAAATCACCCATAACTAGTAACTTTGTTCTCCCCATGTGGGCTCTTCTGGCTACCTCGGCTAGTGTATCTACCATTGCTCTGTTGCTCTCGTCGTATTCTTCTCTTGGCCTCCTGCAGTTCTGTGGCGGGTTGTACATTACAGCAATTACCACCTTATGGCCCTCAGACTGAATTGTTCCTACTATGTAGTCCCTTTCACCCATTCCATCCATTCCTTCCACTTCCTCAAATCCCCACCTGTTCTTAATGAGCAGTGCAACTCCTCCTCCCCTCTGCTCCTCTATCTTTCCTGAGGATTTGATATCCGGGTGGAAAGATTGCATCTGTTATCATCCTGGTGAGTTTCGTTTCTGTGAGTGCTATTATGTCTGGGGATGTCTCCTTTATTCTTTCATGCCACTCCTCACATTTATTTGTTATACCATCTGCATTTGTATACCAAACCTTTAACTTCTTTTCTAAAACCGTAGTCTGGGGGTATGTTGGGGTTGGGAAAGTGGGAGATCTGATGGGGAACTATGGGTGGTTGGTGGGAAGGTGGAGTTTGTAATGAGGTGGGTGGAATCATTGGGTATGGCATGTGTGTTTTGGGTTAGGTTGTTTGGTTGCATTGGGGTTGTCCAGGTTGGGGAACATCTGAAGGTGGTTGTATTAGAGCTTCCTCCTGAGTCTGGGTTCTCCTGTCCATCTCTCTTTCCTCCTTTTGTCTCTGTACCCTCTCTTTCAGTTTCTGTCTTTCTTCCCGTGTTCTGTCGCGGTCGAGATACACCCTCCGGTACTCTGACATATCCCTTAGTCTTGCTTTCTCCTGCAGGATCCTGTTTCGAGTCCATTCTGCTTTGAAAATTACTTTGACTGGCCGGATTCTTCCTCTTGCAAACCCCCCTATTCTCTGAAAATTTGCCAGCTGGGTCATGTCATCTTCTCCTATTGCTTTCATGATGTTTTCAATCGCATTTTTCTCCCCTTGTTTTCTTGCTTCGTAAGTTTCTCCTTCAGCTTCCTGGAGCCCATAAACAAAGACTGATCTCTCTTTCATTCTCCCACTGCCTATCCCTATGTAACCCCTGATTCGATTTAGTTGCCTCCATTGCAGCTTTCCTTTCTTCAATCTCTTCACTGTCTGTTATCCCTTGGCCCAGTGGCCTGTCGCTTTCCCTTCTTAACTTTCCCTGTGCACTGCTGTGGTCTGTTAGGGCTTCTACATATAGCTTAGCTCTCTCTTTACTACACTCCCTCGATTGTTCCTGATGTGATCCTCTCTTTCTCTCGGGCTCCACGATGGTCTGATATGGCCTCTGCATACAGTTTCACTCCGTTCTCTACAGTCCTCTTCTTTGTGACTGAGGTAGCAGTTTCTGATATCATGTCTACATTGCTTTTTAGTTCTTTAGGCTGTTTCAAATTTTTCAGTTCTTCTTCTAATCTCTGTATCTTAGCCTCTGCTGTTGTGACTTGCTTCTCCCACTTCCTGCTTTCTGCAGCTATCCTCTCCTCCATTATCTTGCTTTCTGCAGCTATCCTCTCTTCCATTTTCATGCTAAGCTCCTCTAGCTTCCTTCCCCACTCATGTTCCCTTTTCATGAGCTCTGCTGCCCAATCTTCCTTTGCAGACTCATCCTCCAGTCCCCTAGTTTTCCGTCCTGCTCTCTGGGACCCCATTTTTTATTTTTTATTTTTAAGATGCCACAGAGTGAAAAACTATGTATTTCTGTGTGGTTGTTTTGTGGTGTGATTGCCTGAGTGTTTGTGTGGGGGGGTGGATGGAGGAAGAGGAGAAACTGAAGACAGTGGGGAAATGGAAGAGAGGTGGGGAGGAGGAAAGAGGGGGGATTATGAGGAGAGAGTGAAGGGGGGAAAAACAGAGGTGGAGAGAGAATGGGAGAGGGAGAGGGGGAGGAGGTGGGTGAGAGAGGGGGTTCAGGGAAGGGAGTGGGGGAGAGGTGGGTGGAGGGAGCAGGGGGAAAGAGTGTGTGTGGGCCTGTGTGTGTGTGTTAGTTTTGTGTGTGTATGTGTATGTGTGTGGGTGATAGTTTTGTGTGTGTGTGTGTGTGTGTGTGTGTGTGTGTGTGGTGCCTAATAAGCCGAATTGGTCAATTTGGCCGAACTGCCATAAAAATTGAACTCCTCCCGTATTTTCTTTTATGGATTAAAAAATAAAAACATTTTTCACTGAGAATAGTGTAAAACTATTTTTGCTACAAACCAACAGTAACTTGGAAACCTCGCTTAATTTTACCTAACCTAACGAAATTTTTTGAAATTTTTTTTTTCGTTACTTCAGTAGCTGCGCGATCCTAGAAATATATCCCATAACCCCAGTACACTAAATGATTATACTGGTGCTCCATAAGTTTCTAAGGCAGTTAAATATTAGTTTTGAAGATCTGAAGGGAATCAGATTTGGTATTGACAAGTTATCAAATTGTTACTAAGATTCCAAATTCTTCAATGGTTGCCTGATTCTGTTTTTATTTTCTTCCTCCTACTTTCCGATTTAGTTTCGCTCCTAACTCGAAAATACTTATACACAAACATACGAACACAGACATTTTTATATTTTAAATCCATTGGAATTGTGTGACCGCCCTCCATTGTACTTCTTGCATGCATTAAGGTAGAGGAGGCTGGTTTATGGAATACGGGGATCCCTTTCTCATTGATGCCAGTCATTTTTAACATATCAAATTCCTTAATTTTATAACACGTGATTTGCCTTGACTTGGCCTTCCCTTCAAATCTTCTGAATTTCCATTGTGTGTCCACTTCTGCAGTATATTATTCACCTAAGTTCTATTCCTAATTCTTTTCACCTGACGTATCTTGACTTTGGCCTCATATTCTTCCTCTGTGATCCCCTTGAAGGAGGTGTGATAGTGGAAGGTGGGAACAGCCTTCTGCTACATCCCTTAAAATGTGACTTATTCTCATTAACTTATTACTTCTTGTTCTCGCCGCCTGACCTGTTTCATGGTATATTCACCACCAGTAAGGTTGTATGGTTTACGTACCATTATCTTGCTCAGTAGTGACTTGATAAATTTGTTTTTTATTATATTAACACATAGGCCGTTTCCCACCAAGGCAGGGTGGCCTGAGAAAGAAAAACTTTCATCATCATACACTCCATCACTGTCTTTCCAGAGCCGTGTTTGCACTACAGCTACAAAACTGCAACATTAACACCTCTCCTACCAAATGAGTGTTAAACATAAGCCTGTAATTGTTTTTGCATGATGGTAGGATTGCTGGTCTATTTTTCTGTCTCATAAACATGCAAGGTTGCAGGTATGTCTTGCTACTTCTACTTACACTTAGGTAACATGCATGTACAAGAATATATATATTCTAACCTCTCTGGGTTTTTCTTCTATTTTTCTTCCTTGTTCTTGTTTATTTCTGCTTATCTCCATGGGGAAGTGGAACAGAATTCTTCCTCCGTAAGCTATGCGTGTCGTAAGAAGCGACTAAATGCCGGGAGCAATGGGCTAGTAACCCCTTCTCCTGTATAAATTACTAAAAACAAGATAAGGAAAAACTTCTTGATAAATGCTCTGCTTAAAAGTTCGTCAGAAGTTTCCAAAGTGTTCGTTTGTGTACTGTTTCCAACAGCGGTATTGTGCTTTAATTCTCCAACCAACTACCTGTGCTTATCTCACATAACCTCATTACTGTTGCAATTAACCAAAAAGTTCAAGAGCAGGTCGATCATATTCCAACTATATTTGTATGATCGCTCCCGGTGGGCCGCTGGATAACAAGTGACATACGACCTTTAATTGTGAGTCCCTGAATGGTATTAATTGGCGGCCATCATCACTATGAATGTTTGGGCAGATTGAATTAGTCAATTTCGAAATGTTTCTAAAGCCCCTTTTTTGGAATACGCTTAACACTGATGCATGCTGCCATGATGTGAAGTGAGGACTCACCTACTGGTGCTAGCTGTATGGTGTTAGAGTTCACCTTCCACTGGTTTAAGTTGTATGGTGCTGGAGTGAGAGCACCTTCCACTGACACAAGCTGTCATACTGTGAAAGTGAGGGCATACCTTACATTTGTGCAAGGTCTTATACTGTGTGTAAGCTGGTGTAAGCTAGTGAAAGCTGGTGTAAGCTGCCAATGCGCAAAAGTGAGGACAACTTCCACTGGTGTAAGCTTCCATAGTGTGACGGTGAATATACAGGTTCCACTTGGGAAAATTGCTATAGTTATAGCTAGAAGTCGTCTTTCGCTGGTGCAAGCTACTTTTTTTAGAGTAAAAAATTACATTGGAACAAGCTGCCAGTCTGTTTAATAGCCTTAATTAACTTTTGTCATTTTCAAAACAAGACATATTTCTTATGACGGTCCCTCAGAGCCAGATCTGTCATGACTGCCACTCAAAACCAGATCTGTCATGACTGCTACTCAAAGCCAGATCTGTCATGACTGCCACTCAAAGCCAGATCTGTCATGACTGCCACTCAAAGCCAGATCTGTCATGACTGCCACTCAAAGCCAGATCTGTCATGACTGCCACTCAAAGCCAGATCTGTCATGACTGCCACTCAAAGCCAGATCTGTCATGACTGCCACTCAAAGCCAGATCTGTCATGACTGCCACTCAAAGCCAGATCTGTCATGACTGCCACTCAAAGCCAGATCTGTCATGACTGCCACTCAAAGCCAGATGTCATGACTGCCACTCAAAGCCAGATCTGTCATGGCTGCCACTCAAAGCCAGATCTGTCATGACTGCCACTCAAAGCCAGATCTGTCATGACTGCCACTCAAAGCCAGATCTGTCATGACTGCCACTCAAAGCCAGATCTGTCATGACTGCCACTCAAAGCCAGATCTGTCATGACTGCCACTCAAAGCCAGATCTGTCATGACTGCCACTCAAAGCCAGATCTGTCATGACTGCCACTCAAAGCCAGATCTGTCATGACTGCCACTCAAAGCCAGATCTGTCATGACTGCCACTCAAAGCCAGATCTGTCATGACTGCCACTCAAAGCCAGATCTGTCATGACTGCCACTCAAAGCCAGATCTGTCATGACTGCCACTCAAAGCCAGATCTGTCATGACTGCCACTCAAAGCCAGATCTGTCATGACTGCCACTCAAAGCCAGATCTGTCATGACTGCCACTCAAAGCCACTTTCATAATCCAGTTATTTATTTATGTTTGTATTTATAAATTTCAGTTTGTATTGATATTTCTAAGAAGTATTTCTAAGGAGTATAATTTCCGTGTTTTTAATCTGTCTTTTGTAAGAAAATATTTCTGATGCAGAGGATTAAACTTTCTCATCATTTTCTTTGCTATCTTGTGTGTTTATAATAATAATAACAGCAACGACAATGATAAAAATAGTAATAATTATTATTATTATTTCTGCAAGAACATGTCCATTCCGTAATATGAAGGTCATTGTGGAGATCGCTTTGGTAACTTTTTCACTACTACACCATTACTTCTTCCATTACTACTATTATTATTATCTAATCAGTACTACTACTACTACAACTGCTGCTACCTTTACTCTGTTTTTTTTCTGCCGTCGCTGTTCTATGCCCATTTGTTTCCATCACTACTTCCATTGCCATAACCTCTCCCTTAACCCCCGCCCCCTGATAAACCTGATAAACCATTTATCACACTGTGAGTCAAGAAGACTCACCGTGTGATAAATGGTTTAAAACCGACAAGTTGAAGATTGAGACACTTATGGTGGCTTCATCAGCCACTGTGGGGCGAAACGTTTCTTCAATTAAGATTCCCATATTGTTCATGAATGGTATACAATACCGACAAGGTGAAAATTAGACACTTGTGCAACATCTGGGTATCTTTATTGTAGACGTTTCGCCATCCTCGTCTGCTACCCGTCCCCATCAGCTGACGCCTATATAAGCGCAAGCCTCCTTACCTGTTCTTCAGAATCTCCACAACTACGGTGCTGAACACACCAACTCCAAGGCTGAGGGACTGATTACCTTATCTTTTGTATATAGTTCTACTGTCTTCAAGTTTTGTCCTAGAATCTGTATTGATAAAGCCACTGGATGGCGAAACGTCTACAATAAAGATACCCAGAAGTTGCACATGTGTCTAATTTTCATCAAGATTCCCATATGTTGCGTAAGTGACTCAATCTTCAAGTGTCACCGGGACCTTGTTGTAAGGCTGCCCCCGCTATAGCGTTGTAGACAGTTCATCATTCGTGCAAACTCCGACACTCCTTCGGGACTCAATGACGGGTTACCATCTGACAAAGTCCCATATTAGGACTTCGTTCCTGGCGAATATATTATCTTTCCTCGCTTCAGTGTGATTTGTCAATGGTCCAATTCGAAGCGAGACGTCATTTCCTTTCGCGGATACCTAATAGAACCAAAGAACTTTTCAATATTATTTTCGTTCATAACTCAAGAACACCTATACAATCAGCTTTACATTGTCAATGCTTGTGTTTCGTGATGAGAATTACATACCTGAAACAATTTTATGTTCACGTGCCCCATGACCAAAGTTATAGGACCCATTCCTAGCATTCGGGAATGGCCGGATAACTTTCCAAATCTTCAATGGCGAAGCTTCTAACGTTCGAAAATGTTCTTCCTAACTTGACGATGGTGGAAAGTGACAGTCAAGTGTACAATTGCAGATCTGACTATTTTATTTGTAAAATAGTGGAATTATTATTCCCGTTAAATCACTTTAGATAAAATTCCGTTTACCTCTTCCGATCGGCTTCAATATTTATGGCTGAAGAACAAAATATGCACAATAACGTAACTGGACCAATGCACAAATAACCCGCACATAGGAGAGGGAAGCTTAGGAAGACGTTTCGCTCAGACTTAGATCATTTACAGGTCACACAGCGTGTCTTGTAAATAGTCCAAGCCGGATCGAAACGTCGTCATAAACGGGTATCTGTGGATTTATGAGTGTTGCGTCACAGATCCAGCCAGGATAAAACCTTCTAAGTTTTGTAATACGTAGTTAAAAAAAAATCTTTGGAATTCATAAACTGGAAAGTGTATCTTCTGATTGGCCTCAAAACACCTGCAATCGTTATACTCAGGTCACTTACTGGAGAATATTTTTTCTGATGGGCTTGAAAGCATAAACACTAAGTGCATCATAATTATGAGTACTTTTGTACTGATTTGCCAGTTTTTAAAACAATTTTGACAAGTTGAAATTTCTTCAGATAAATAAAAAAAATATTTTTCTTATATTATTCCAGATAATATGAAACAATATGAATGAGAAAAGAAAACCGAAAGGAAATTTGTGTTTTTAAATTTAGCGAGTAAAGAGTTTCCTATATTCAGGATATTGGGCTCTCTGAGTTAACAACTTAGTTTAGCTTTATAGCTGAAGTGTCTTATTGGAAGGTTTGAATTAGATTTGGTCTGTGTATGTTCTAAATTTCCATTTTTACTGAAGGAACCGGGATATAAATTTCCATATGATCTCTTGTGAATACTCTTCTGATTTCTATCAAATGTTTAATGCTGATATTTTACTGCATTGCAACTTATGCTGCACTGCACTTGCAGTTGCATGCACTGAGGCACAACAGACGGGTTTATGCAATACGGGAATACATTTCACGACCGAAATACATCTTATATTCTGCTTCAATCTTACTACAAAAAAATAATAATAATGGCTTAAAGAAAATTGGGAAATTGGCACTTAGCCCAAAAGTAATATAAAAATACTTACACTTGAGATAAACTAGCATTTAGGGTTTGAACTGATCATGAGGCATTTAAGGCATGGATTCCAACGATTCCAACTTTTTAAACTATTGTATTATATCCACAAATTTGCTTGCACGTAAACAAAACTTCATGTATACTGTCCTTGCCACAAAGCTGCAATTGTCATTAAATACTGAAACAGTTCAGAAGACGTAGACTGAAATTCACACTATTTTACTAAAATCAAATGTTGACCAACACACTGAATTCCACTCTCGTCTTATTAAGAAATACTTTTTGTGAAGTTTTAAGCTAAGCCAGTTAGGGTTTATGGAAGTTATTCGAGCCATTATTGGATCCTTGAAATGAGTTCAGCAACTTTGACCATTAGGCACCTACGCATGCCAATTTTTTCAAGAATCTTGTCTTACTGGACTGTGCATAAGCCTTGAAATTTTGAAGTCGATTGATTAGATGAAGCATTCTCGAGTTGTGTGCAAAATGAGAGCAAAAAGTTGGATGAATAAAGGAAAAGGGAATGAAAAAGAAAAAAATGGGCAACATCTTAAAGGTTCTCCCTCAGGGATACCTAATTATTCTGGCGGCTGCTGGCCTTCGTGGAAACTAGAAAGCTGTTGCAGTTAACATAAGAACATAAGAACATAAGAAAGAAGGAACACTGCAGCAGGCCTGTTGGCCCATTCTAGGCAGGTCCTTCACATTCCATCCCACTAACAGAATATTTGCTCAACCCAATTTTCAATGTGCAATTCCCACTCAAATCCAACCCCTTTCACTCATGAATTTATCCAACCTAAATTTGAAACTACCCAAGGTCCTAGCTTCAATAACCCTACTAGGCAGACTGTTCCACTCATCAACTACCCTATTTCCAAACCAATACTTTCCTATATCCTTTCTAAATCTAAACTTATCTAACTTGAATCCATTATTGCGGGTTCTCTCTTGGAGAGATACCCTCAAGACCTTATTTATATCCCCTTTGTTAATACCCATTTTCCACTTGTATACCTCGATCATGTCTCCCCTCATTCTACGTCTTACAAGTGAATGTAATTTAAGGGTCTTCAATCTTTCTTCGTAAGGAAGATTTCTAATGCTATGTATTAATTTAGTCATTCTACGCTGAATGTTTTCTAACGAATTTATGTCCATTCTGTAATATGGAGACCAGAACTGAGCTGCGTAATCTAGGTGAGGCCTTACTAATGATGTATAAAGCTGTAATATAACCTCTGGACTTCTGTTGCTAACACTTCTTGATATAAATCCCAGTAATCTATTTGCCTTATTACGTACGCTTAGGCATTGCTGTCTTGGTTTAAGGTTGCTGCTTACCATCACCCCCAAGTCCTTCTCGCAATCTGTATGGCTAAGTTCTACGTTATTTAACTTATAAGTGCTTGGGTTATGGACACTCCCGAGCTTTAGAACTTTGCATTTATCTACATTGAACTGCATCTGCCATTTTTCTGACCAGGAATTGAGTTTGTCTAAATCCTCCTGTAGTTCACTGACATCTACGTCTGAATCGATTATCCTACCTATCTTCGTGTCATCAGCGAATTTGCTCATATCACTAGAAATTCCCTCGTCAAGGTCATTTATATATATTATAAACAACAACGGGCCCAAAACCGATCCCTGAGGAACGCCACTTGTTACAGATCCCCACTCCGATTTAACCCCATTTATGCACACCCTCTGCTTCCTATTGGTGAGCCATGACTCGATCCATGACAACACTTTTCCCCCAATGCCATGAGCAGCCACTTTCTTTAACAGTCTCTGATGTGGTACTCTATCAAAAGCCTTACTAAAATCCAAATAAACAATATCGAATTCTTTATCATTATCAACTGCCTCAAAAGCCCCACTGAAAAAAGTTAACAAATTAGTTAGGCAGGAACGGACACACGGAACTAGGAAAAGCACCAAAACAATCGGGAGTGGAAATTGTGGAAGGGTTGGCATCCGGGGGCCCACGGATGGAGACCTGGAAACATGAACCACACGTGACTATGACCACAATGCAGTATGACCACACCTCACACTGCACCATGACCTCACCTCGCTTATGACCTCACTATGATCCACACTTGGGAGTTCATCTGAGGTGACACAGATGGCCTTCTGGACACACGGAACTAGGGAAAGTACCAAAACAATCGGGAGTGGAAATTGTGGAAGGGTTGACATCCGGGGGCCCACGGATGGAGACCTGGAAACATGAACCACACGTGACTATGACCACAATGCAGTATGACCACACCTAACTATGACCACACCTCACCATGACCACACCTCACCATGATCACACTGCACCATGACCTCACCTCGCCTATGACCTCACCTCACTATGATCCACACCTGGGAGTTCATCTGAGGTGACACAGATGGCCTTCTGGACACACGGAACTAGGGAACTATGACCACACCTCACCTCACCATGACCTCACCTCGCCTATAACCATGACCTCACCTCATAATGACCACACCTCACTACGACCACACCTCACTATAAGAACATAAGAAAGGAGGAACACTGCAGCAGGCCTGTTGGCCCATACTAGGCAAGTCCTTCACAATCCGTCCCACTAACAGAATATTTGCTCAACCCAATTTTCAATGCTACCCAAGAAATAAGCTTTGACAATTCTACCCACTGGCATCCTGAGTTATTGTGTCATCTGATTTTTTTTTGGTTCATTAAGGTATTGTTTACTTTTTGTAAAACTGTTACCTGTCAGTTAATGTAATACTTTTATCATCACAATTATTTTTTTTTAAATGTCCTCGAGTGTTCTGTGTGAGGTCTTACTTTGTCTTTATAGTAACATTCTTCCTCCAGCACAAATGGTTTAATTCAGGTCACCTATACGATGCGGAAGTAAGAATACCTGGCCACGAGAGTAGTCGCACATACACTCTACAGAGACAGAGACAAAGAGGGGGAGAGAGAGAGAGAGAGATAAATAATATAATTCATGTTAAGCATTAAACCTACGTAGGTGATTACTGGGATTTATATCAAGAAGTGTTAGCAACAGAAGTCCAGAGGTTATATTACAGCTTTATACATCATTAGTAAGGCCTCACCTAGATTACGCGGCTCAGTTTTGGTCTCCATATTACAGAATGGATATAAATTCGTTAGAAAACATTCAGCGTAGAATGACTAAATTAATACATAGCATTAGAAATCTTCCTTACGAAGAAAGATTGAAGACCCTTAAATTACATTCACTTGTAAGACGTAGAATGGGGGGAGATATGATCGAGGTATGGAAATAAGTGGTATAAAATACCGACACAATGGAAAAATAAACACATAAGCAGTATAATGTGATCCTTTATTGACAACGTTTCGCCCACGCAGTGGGCTTTATCGAGTCACAGACAGATCTACCTGGAAAATGAGTAACATGAATATATATAGGGTATAGTCAGGTGGAGAATGCTGGGTCAGGTGGAGAAAGCTGCATATGACAGTTTTAAAAGTAGTGTGATAGTTAAAAACATTGTGTAACTTAAAGGACACTGCAGGTCCTTTAAGTTACACAATGTTTTTAACTATCACACTACTTTAAAACTGTCATATGCAGCTTTCCACCTGACCCAGATTCTCCACCTGACTATATCCTATATCTCCATGTTGCTCATTTTCCAGGTAGATCTGTCTGTGACTCGATAAGCACTGCGTGGGCGAAACGTTGTCAATAAAGGATCACATTTACTGCTTATGTGTTTATTTTCCATGATCGAGGTATACAAGTGGAAAATGGGTATTAACAAGGGGATATAAATAAGGTCTTGAGGATATCTCTCCAGAGAGAGCCCTGCAATAATGGATTCAAGTTAGATAAGTTTAGATTTAGAAAGGATATAGGAAAGTATTGGTTTGGAAATAGGGTAGTTGATGAGTGGAACAGTCTGCCTAGTAGGGTTATTGAAGCTAGGACCTTGGGTAGTTTCAAAATTAGGTTGGATAAATTCATGAGTGAGAGGGTTGGATTTGAGTGGGACTCGCAAATGAGTGAATGGAATTGTCAAAGCTTATTTCTTGGGTAGCATTGAAAATTGGACTGAGCAAGTGTTCTGTTAGTGGGACGGATTGTGAAGGACCTGCCTAGTATGGGCCAACAGGCCTGCTGCAGTGTTCTTCCTTTCTTATGTTCTTATAAGAACATAAGAATGGAGGAACACTGCAGAAGGCCTACTGGCCCATACAAGGCAGGTCCTTATCAAAACCACCACTACCTAAGAATTTACTCCTGTACTCACGACACTAATCAAACCCAGCCCCTCCCACTCATATATTTGTCCAATCTCTTTTTAAAGCCACCCAAGGTCCTAGCCTCTATCACCTTAATTGGAAGATTGTTCCACGCATCTACAACTCTGTTCGAAAACCAGTACTTGCCTATGTCCTTTCTAAATCCAAATTTATCCAATTTAAATCCGTTATTTCTCGTTCTTACTTGGTTCGATATCCTCAGTATTTTATTAATATCTCCCTTGTTTACGCCCATCATCCACTTGTACACCTCGATGATATCTCCCCTCATTCTACGTCTCTCCAGAGAGTGGAGATTCAATGCTCTAAGTCTATCTTCATACGGGAGATTTCTTATACTGTAAATCATTTTAGTCATTCTTCTTTGTATGTTCTCCAATGAATCTATATCCATCCTGTAGTAAGGAGACCAAAACTGAGCTGCATAATCCAAATGAGTGTAGATAAATGGTTCAGAGAACCGACAAGTTGTTAAATTAGACACATATGCAACACTTGGGTATCTTTATTGTGGAAACGTTTCGCCACACAGTGGCTTCATCAGTCCAATACAAAGTAGAAAGGTATAAGGAGAGGAGGAGTTTGAGGTTATCAGTCCCTCGGCCTGGAGTCGATGTGTTCAGTCCATCATCCTGTCTGACACAGCAACTTCTTGGGTTCTTGATACAAAGGGATTCTTCAACATTTGTCCAAACCTTTGGACAAGGACTTACTTCGACTAGTGGTTGATACCACTATGACCTGCCTCCTACTGCTGCATCTCACCTGATTACAGCATATAAGCCATCTCTACGGCCGTTTGCTACACTTCCAACAAGATTGATGGACTGAACACATCGACTCCAGGCCGAGGGACTGATAACCTCAAACTCCTCCTCTCCTTATACCTTTCTACTTTGTATTGGACTGATGAAGCCACTGTGTGGCGAAACGTTTCCACAATAAAGATACCCAAGTGTTGCATATGTGTCTAATTTAACAATCCAAATGAGGTCTCACTAGTGATGTATAGAGCTGTAAAATAACTTTTGGACTTCTGTTGCTTATACTTCTTGAAATAAATCATAGTAATCTGTTAGCCTTATTGCGCACACTTAGGCACTGTTGTCTTGGCTTTAGATTTCTGCTTACCATGACTCCCAAGTCTTTTTTACATTCTGTATGATCAAGCTCAACTTCACCTAGTTTATAAATTCGAGGGATATTTTCATTACCAACGACTAGCACCTTACACTTGTCCACATAGCACCTTACACTTGTCCACAAGCACCTTACACTTGTCCTATATCCTTTCTAAATCTAAACTTATCTAACTTGAATCTATTATTGCGGGTTCTCTCTTGGAGAGATACCCTCAAGACCTTATTTATATCCCCTTTGTTAATACCCATTTTCCACTTGTATACCTCGATCATGTCTCCCCTCATTCTACGTCTTACAAGTGAATGTAATTTAAGGGTCCTTAATCTTTCTTCGTAAGGAAAATTTCTAATGCTATGTATTAATTTAGTCATTCTACGCTGAATGTTTTCTAACGAATTTATGTCCATTCTGTAATATGGAGACCAAAACTGAGCTGCGTAATCTAGGTGTGGCCTTACTAATGATGTATAAAGCTGTAATATAACCTCTGGACTTCTGTTGCTAACACTTCTTGATATAAATCCCAGTAATCTATTTGCCTTATTACGTACGCTTAGGCATTGCTGTCTCACTGCAAACCTAAATTTGAAACTAACCAAGGTCCTAGCTTCAATAACCCTACTAGGCAGACTGTTCCACTCCTCAACTACCCTATTTGCAAACCAATACTTTCCTATATCCTTTCTAAATCTAAACTTATCTGCCACTTTTCTGACCAGTTTAAATCCAGTCTAAATCCAACGCTTGGGTAGCGTTGAAAATCTGGTTGGGCAAACACCCTGCTAGTGGGACGGATTGTGAAGATCCTGCCCTTTGTTCCTCCTTTCTTATGTTCTTATAAGTAAGCGCCAAACCCACAAGGGTCAAACAGCATAAAGAATAAGTTGGATAAATATGTAGGTTTGGTGGGTCTGATTTGAGAAGGATCTGCTCAGCATGGACTAATAGGGCTGATGTCGTTACTGCATCTCACTCTCATCGTATATAAATGAGCACAACTCGAGGCTGCTTCATCCAGTATCTCAAGGTGATTGAGCGCAAGACGTGGTTGAGGCTTGATCCTCTCTTTGCTGAGCATCAGACAGACTCAAGGCAGAGGGACTGATTACCGTGTGAGAGACAGTGTTTATTACAACACTGGATATTAATCCTCTGCTAGTTATCTCATTGCTGGCTTGAAGAGTGTGCTGGCACGTCTTACTTACATCTTGCCTCCGACTCAGTCACCCTCCGTCTCATAATCGACATTACTCATGGATGAGTAAAATTCATCCCGTCTCCATATGTACCTTCAGCACTTCTCAACATGCCTTGTACTTCTCACGCTCAGGTTAGGTCTTCTTGAAATGATGACTTGTAAACCACACGTGCAACTAATGTGACATTTTATTGTGGCAACGTTTCGCTCTCCAGGAACTTTGTCAAGAGTGGGGAGGGAAATGTGGCTACTGTTAAATATTACATTATTTGTACAGGTCCTTTTACCTAACACTGTCGGTATTTCTACCATTATTATGACCTGTAAATCGTCTGATACTTAGTTTTGAATGCTGCGTCATCTGTCCCCACTGCTTCAACCTGCCTTGGTCGACTGTTGTTACCCTCCCTTGTACACCATTATTCTGTCATTCTGTTGTTTCTTTTTGGTCTCTTTTAAGTTTATGTTTCATTTTCATTATTTGCTACAGTTAGGATTACACTATGTAACAAATTTCCACTTTTGTGGTGTTCCTGGGAAATAAGCATCATTTCCCAATTATTTATAACTAAACAAACTTTAAAAAAACAATTTTGATCACACCGCCTCACACCATCACCGCCACCACAACCTCACACCATCACCGCCACCACAACCTCACACCACCACCGCCACCACAACCTCACACCACCACCGCCACCACAACCTCACACCACCACCGCCACAACAACCTCACACCACTACCTGCCACAACAACCTCACACCACCACCGCCACAACAACCTCACACCACCACCGCCACAACAACCTCACACCACCACCGCCACCACAATCTCACACCACCACCGCCACCATAATCTCACACCATCACCGCCACCACAATCTCACGCCACCACAACCTCACACCACCACCGCCACCACAACCTCACACCACCACCGCCACAACAACCTCACACCACCACCGCCACAACAACCTCACACCACTACCTGCCACCACAACCTCACACCACCACCGCCACCACAACCTCACACCACCGCAACCTCACACCACCACCGCAACCTCACATCACCGCAACCTCACACCACCACCGCAACCTCACATCACCGCAACCTCACACCACCACCGCAACCTCACACCACCACCGCCACAACAACCTCACACCACCACCGCCACAACAACCTCACACCACTACCTCCTCCACTCTCATAACCTCCACTCAAAGCACTTCCAACCACCATCAACAATCATGATACCACCACCACCATCACCACGACTTGAACCCCCCTCCTACCACAACCACCAACCACCATCACCACCTCCACTGCTTCACCTCCTGCTATTTTAATGTCATTCATCTTACTAATTACACTAAATATCACCCTGAACACCTTAAAATATCTTAATTTAGATATTAATTATAGACAAGACGAATCTAAAAAGCACTTAATAAATTTACCGATGATTGCCAGAAATGTTTGATGGAACCCTGTCAGTCTTTTGCTTGAGTGGCGGGTGGTTAGGGTGAGGGGGGTCGTGGAGGGTGAGAGGGTCGTGGAGGGTGAGGGTCGTGGAGGGTCGGTTGTGGGTGGGGGTCGTGGAGGGTTAGGGGGTCGTGGAGGGTTGGTGGAGGGTGAGGGGTCTTGGAGGAGGTAGGTGGAGGGTGAGGGGGCCGTGGAGGGCGAGAGGAGGTAATGGATGGTGGGTAGGGAGTAGGTTGTGGGTGGTCGAGGATGGGCAGGTCTTATTGAACTGGGAAATGTTAGCAGCGGTCATCAGAGACAGAGTCAGAGAGAGAGGAAGAGAGAGAGAGAGAGACGAGAGAGATAAATAATATAATTCATGTTAAGAATTAAACCTATGTAGGTCATTCAGGGCAAAACGTGGTGGAGGCTTGGTCCTCTCTTTGCTGAGCATCAGGCAGACTCAAGACTGATTACCTCAAACTTCTCTGCTTCCACCGTTCTCTGCATGGACTGAGGAAGCCACTTGCTGGTGAAGTGTTTCCAAAATAAAGATAACCAAATGTTGCACAGGTGTCATTTGTATCAACTTGTAGGATTTCTAAACTATTTATTCAAATTCTATTAGAAAGAGAGCGGCCATTTTCTTCAAAGTACCGGAGAGGACAAGGGTAACAGGAAATGGAGTAGACTCGGAAGAATCAAGAAGCTACTGATGCTTCAAGAGTCTACTCCATTTCTTGCTCCTCTTGTCCTCTCCAATACTTTGGAAAAACTGGAGGCTCTTTTACTGACAGATGTAAAGAGCGAAAGAGAAGTATTAGACTTGCCGAATAAATAATGGCCTTTACTGTCATTTTAGAGATCACAGTCATCCTAATGACTGCCAGAACTGCCTACCCTTCTTCTAGCCTTCAGACACGCCGTCTTATTGAACCATTCCAAACACAACTTTCCTAATATGTCTCTGTAGATGCAATGGTCCAGGCTTCAAAACACTCGCGACTTGATCTTTATCTCCCGCTTACTTCTCCTTTCCTATATTTTTGTCTTTTCTTTTTCTGCCTAGGTGGGTTGTGCCCTGTGAGTTTTCCCCCCGAGTTTTTGTCCTGCCTGCGTAGCCCTTTACCTCATGTAGTGCTCCTTTTTCTTTTTTCTCTTGTCCTTAGACTACATCGACTACCACTACTTCTACTGCTACTGGTGCTACTGCTGTTGCTACTGCTGCTGCTGCTTTGCTAACACTCCACTTGCAATAATGTAGGTAGAATTACCGACACTATGTTAGGTAAAAAGGACACATGTTTTTACGCAACTGGTTCACAATTAAGAAGGGTCATTTGATTAATGTGTAATTTCGGCTTTTTCACTTAATATTATATTATCTGTATCTTTATCAGTAACTAAAATAAAGCTCCCTTGCTTAATAATATTATCTGGCCATGAATTATTTATGTTGTCTGGAAGGATATTTTATAAACCTGCGGTGTTTAGTATTCCTATGTTGAATTGTTTTGTGATGGTTTGTGCCTCGCGAACTCTCGCTTATTCAGAGGTGACGTCGAGAAAGGGAATTGTACACCTAGTAATTCATTCTCCCTTCTGGCAGAGAAAGCACCTAGCTAAGGAGCTCTCTTAATCTCTCTTTACAAACTCCAGGAGAACATTTGGATCTGGATCTCTCGGTTTGAGCGACAGATTGTTGGATTACGTCAGTGTTGGAAATACTGGGTGGATTACGCCTGTGTAGTTATCCACTCTTGGCGAAGAGACTAAGTTTGTGTTCTATACCCGCTGACGTCTCGTGATAGTCTCTAACCAGTTCCAGCTGTAGTGAATTTGTGTATATAATTGATTAATGAAGGAGTAAAGGAACCTCATACTCTACTTCATTCACTGTGTCAGAGATCCCAGTGATGTATTGTTTGTTGATTATGAAACTATAGTGTCTGTATGTATATATATATATATATATATATTTATATATATATATATATATATATATATATATATGTTAAAGGAAAGGTATATCTGAATTGTTCATGTCCCACCTATAAGTAAGGTGATTTTATCAATTATTTAATTTACTAAGTAACTCAAGAAGCTTAGTATTATACTGAATAAAAACTGGATAAAGCATTATACAACTTATTCGCCTATATATATATATATATATATATATATATATATATATATATATATATATATATATATATATACCTGAAAAGAGTAAGAAGACCTGGGTTGGTCTTCTCCTGTTGTTACTATTGGGTCTCCGCCCTCAAGACTCAGTATGTAACACATGTGCAGATAATGACACAAGCAAATATATCAGTAATTGCACATGTGTCCTTTTACCTAACATAAAAACTTCACTCTCTGACTCTTGTATCTCCACCACTACTCCCTCACTTCTTATTGCTACCTCGGTCACTGTTGCACTCCTTACTACTACTACTTTCTTCACCATTATCATTTTTATTACTACTTCCTTTCGTTCTACTTCCGGCAACCCCCTCTCGTATAAATACTGGTTCCCTTCTCTTCGCGTCTGTGTGACTAGTTAATGGACGAACCGAAACGTTTACATAAGTTCCATTCTTCTATGTGCGGGTTAAATGTGCTTTTTAACTTATTTGTTATCTTTAATATGTTCTTCCTCAGTCATCTTTCTCTATTACCAGTGCATTTATGTTCATTCATATGGAGACCAGAATTGAGCAGCATAATCTTTGAGGCCTTTCCAAGGATAGACAAAGCTGAGGTGTAACCTAAAGACTCCAATTATATATACTTTTTCATGCGAAGCCAAGAATGTCGATGGCTTTACTGCAAACACTTTTTCGCTGTTATCTTGGTGTTAGATAGGTGCTAACTAGAACGCCCAAGTCTTTTTTTTGTATTTAAACTTCGTGTCCCTCTGCTGCTCTATTTTGTAGGCAGTAGTTATTTCGATCGTCTCGTATGCAGGCGTTTTGGAGTTCTTGAAGGCTGACTTCAGGCGTTCTTGATGCTTTGCCTATGTGCCTTTTTTGTGACTTTCACAGAGTATGATGTGTACGCCAGTCCGTGTGAAATTAGTAATAAAACTTTTGAAGGTCAGTTACTGGTAAAACCATGTACCTAGCTAGCGAGTCTATTGTGAATGAGATATAAATGATTTAGAAGACAGACAAGTGTCTCATCCAGTGTGGCTTCTATTTGCTTCTGCATTTATTCCATCAATTTTCCCACAATGGAGGCTAGGGTAATTGGCCTATAAATTAAACCTAGAGACATATTTCCCCACAGTTGTTATTTTCCATTTATCCATCATAATATCCATTTGTAGTCATCTGTTGAAAAGACTATCCAGAGGTTTGCTAAGTTTCTCCTTACATTCCTTTGTAACCCTTGTCAACAGTTCATCAGGGACGGATTATTTGGCTTTTAATATGTTTGTTTAAGACCATGTCGTTAATAACCTTAATCTAGCACAACTTATTTTTGTGCAGACCTTAATAAATATTGATTTTTGTATCCTGCATAAATTATTTATTTTAGAAACTTCCTGCATAAAAACAGGAAATAAACGTTAAAGGATTGAATACATTTCCTTGTCACTGACTGTAAGTCGGCAATGAGAAACATTTTGTCTTTAATTTGAATCCAGTTTAACTGAAAGAAATATTTTGGGTTGGACTTCGATTCCCTTACGACTTCTCATAAGCTCTTTTGACTTTCCTTATTTTTTATTACTCAATTTAATTTAATATATTTGTTCTTTAAGTGTTCCTCTATATGGATTCTCCTGTAAATGCTTCTTTTCTGGTATTTGTTTATCCTTTTAGGGTCATATATATGTTGGGTCTAATTTCCCAATATGAAACATGTACAGTGCTTTGAAAAATGTTGCAATGACAGTAAACTCCAACGTCCTATTTCACAGGATAATCATCTGTCAGGTCATATGGGTCGACTCTACCGAGATAATCTCTTGCACACATAAGATTGTCTGCGCGGAAATCAGGAACCTTGACTTGATTGTAGTTATTATGGCAATTCCATGATATATTGAAACTAAGTGATTTGTAATCATTTTCTCCAAGTTCATCATTAACTTCAAGGTTATTAGATTCCTTGTATGCATGAGCCAAGTCAAACAGGTCATTTCCTCTGGTTGGCTCTATCAAACACTGTTTTAAAAACAACTCCAGATCATATAGTGCCCTGATTATCAAAGCATATTCCATGGATGGAGTAGATGGGTTGGGAAGGAGTTTTTGTTTGTGGGATTGGTTTTGGGTTTTAGGGGAACCTACCTAGTGTGGACCAGTTGGCTTGCTGCATTGTTCCTTATTTCTGTTTTCTTGTGAGTGAGAGGGGTTGGATTTGAACGGAACTTGCACAATGGTGGGGGGAAGGGGGTTGTCTGGGCTTGTTGCTTGGATGGCGATGGATTGGACAAATATTTTTATTGGTGGGTTGCTTTTGACATGGCCTTGCCAAGTATGGGCCAGTAGGCCTGTTGCAGTGTTCCGCCTTTCTTATGTTCTTATATTTAGAGAGTAGCTGTACTCAATTTCAAATTAAATTGTTCCAATCAGTTTAAAGATAAAATCTCCCTTCAAAAAATCACTTTCGAAACTAGATGCCTTGGTAATTTCTTTATAAGTTTATCGTGTTTCTTATCTAGGTTTGGGAGCGTTTAAATCAAGCACACGATTAGCTTTTCACTTCCTTCGAGAAACTGGAGCGAAATAAATGTAAATTCAGCGCCCGTAACTTCCACTTTGCATCTTAATGCAACAGTTTAAATTATTTCTGACATACATTGCCACTTAACCATCTTTCCAGTTGACCTTATCGGGGTAGAATAACTTACAGCCTTGTATGTGGCAATCAGCAGAAATGTCTCCATCTTTCAGGTTGAACTAGATTTCTGTTACTGCAATAATGTCTATGTTTCCTGCCCCTGCAATAATCTTAGTTCATCTATCTTAATAGTATAGTAGGCCTTATGCGAGTTAGTCACTCGCTGCCCTCCACTGTTATTCTTCGCTAGTTGACTAATTTCTGTGCTTTTATTAGTAATTAAATGATGAACTATCATGTTTTTTTTAACGTCTTCCCATGGTATCTTGTCTTCATTTGTTTCCATTTGTTACAAAGCTCTTCTATTAATTTAAAGTCCAACACAATTCAGCAAATTCTCCCTGGACAAAGTTGGCTATCACTACCACTAATGCTTCAGAAAATCACCCCATTCCTTACATACATTTCATATTTGCCACACAAATTATCTGAGTTGTCAAATGTATTTGTAAGATATTTGCAGTATCTGTTTAGCCATCAATTTACACCAATTTCCCGAGACATTCATTCATTGTCCACTCCTTGTAAAATGCTAAATATGTTCGAGTTTCTTTTCTTGGACATAATTAGGTCTGTTGCTGTACTGTACCTAACTAGCAGCTCTTGCCTCCTGCCCTTCCCGATATCATTTCCTCAGTACTGAGACAAATAATGGCCTTGTTTTCATTACCTGATACGATATTAGCCAACCGGTTGACTGCCCCCAACCGCAGCTCCTGGGATATGCACCCCTCTGTCTCACCTTCCTATTCCTGTTACAGAAGGCATGGTCCGTATATCTAACTTGTGAGTCACCCTCCACTAGAATATTCTTACCCATATTAATAGAGAATTTAATGGTACCTTTATCCTCGTTAACACTGGATCACTCGTCCGTCACTGAAATCTGCTCCGTTAATCTTCGTCAATTTGATATTTCTCTTTTTACTGTAAACAACTTTATAATTGTCACTGCTACCAACCTCTTCCTTGCTGGTTTACTCTCGCTATCCCTAACCACCTCTCATCCATTGTTTTACTTATCCACGTCAATTAATTAGCAATATCTTAGCCTCCTTGAAAAGTAGAACTTCCTACCTTTAATACTACGACCGCTGATTCAAAAATAGAGGAGAGGTTAAGGGAAATCGACCTGAGGATACAGGAGGACAGGAGGGATAGGGGAGACATACTAACGACATATAAAATACTGAAAGGAATTGAAAAGGTGGATAGGGACAGGATGATTCGTAGATGGGACACAGCAACAAGGGCTACGTGTAGACTACAAAATAAGGCCTACGTGTAGGTTACAAAACAAGGGCTACGTGTAGGCTACATAAGGGCTACATGTAGGCTACATAAGCCCAAAAGCAACTGCATGGTAGGTAGTATAACCTCAGGTAACCACTGACCTCAGTGAAATCTGAAATGCAATGTTCAACAAGGTACGTTTTTCATATACATTAATTGTAAATGCTCTCATTTCCTTCCCATTATTATTTGTTTACGTTCACTTTTTAGCTCATCTTTATAAACATCTCAAGCAAGTTCTCCAGGAACCCAGTGTTATTTTTAACATGGCCTTTAACGTCGATTTCTGAACTTTTCATATTTTTCCTTAAATGAAACTTCCTTTTATTACAAAAGATTAAGTTAGGTTAGATTGGGTTGAGGTAGGTCAGGTTGGCTTATATTAGGCTTCATAAACCTATGAAACCACTAATCTAACCAAAAGTGAATTTAAAATGACCGTAATACATCTGACAACGAGGAGAACCAGGAAAATGCATCTAACAACGAGGAGAACCAGGAAAATGCATCTAACAACGAGGAGAACCAGGAAAATGCATCTAACAATGAGGAGAACCAGGAAAATGCATCTAACAATGAGGAGAACCAGGAAAATGCATCTAACAACGTGAAGAACCAGGAAAATGCATCTAACAACGTGAAGAACCAGGAAAATGCATCTAACAAGCACTGTGAAGTGCTTCTAGGTCACTTTCTAGCACTGTGACTTGCTTCTTATTGGTCACTTTCTAGCACTGTGACTTGCTTCTTCTACGCCACTTTCTAGCACGGTGACTTGCTTCTTCTACGCCACTTTCTAGCACGGTGACTTGCTTCTTCTAGATATCTTTCTAGTACGGTGTCTTCTGCAAACCTTAACTGTGACATCTTCCACATTATATTATATACGTGCAGATTATTTCTTAAGATCGTTATTAAAGTATTTTCTTATTTTATAATCCTGTCTCTAAACACATTAAACAGCCGCGGTATTTCACATTCTAGTCAAAAATTTACCTTTACTGGAATATGTTCCCTTAAAAATTTCCCTTCTTACGTATTCTAACATGTTAAGTTTTATCATCAGATTTATTACTTTAATAAATCTGCTTATGTTTCTCAGTACAGTTCCCTGTCTCACAAACTCACACTGCAGTTTTCGACAGCTTAGCAGCTATTTTATACATTCGCAATGCTACCTACATTACTTTCCTATCAACCCTTAAATATTCCTTTTGATAATTAAAAAATGCAGCAAGTTGTTTACTTGTCAGAACTGCATAGTTATGTGATTGCAAGCAACCTCATCATCTATACTTTCTCTTCCATTTCTAAATCCATTTTGCTCCTTCACATTAATCTTCATTTGTTTTCATCTCTTATGATAACTTTAGTACCATACTTTGTTACACGCTCTGTTGTCCCACTTCTATACCAAGGAACTACGCATATATTGTACCAATTATGAGATTCCTGCCTTTCATTCATACATACCATTTCAATACTTTATATTTACCTGCTTTCAGCATTTCAATCTTTATTCAGTCAATACTTACTGGTTCTCCAACTAAGAATCTACTTCATGAGCCACTCCGTGTCTACTTCCACCACTGCCCGTAGACAATGTATGTTATTCTTCGTCATCAAATGTAATAGAGTTTTTTGCCTCCATTACACCATGTACATTTAACAACATTTTTATATAACATCTCCATTCGTCTTATACCTATTTTTAGTCATCCAGCATCTCATATCTCACACTCCTAACATACTCCATTTGCCACCTGGTGTCTCATTTATCTCTCTTCTCACCAACATCTAATTTTCAGGACAATTCCCGGTAATGCCTCACGCAGGGAAGGACGTATATTAGCTGCCAGCAACTGGTGTCCTTAGCGAATCATATAATCTGCGCCACAACCCCTAAATACCAATGGCAGTTCTTGATAGAAGATTTTAGTGAACTGGGCATTTCGATATTTTTCTTTAAATTAATATTTTTTCTCGTACGTTATCGTATATGTAATTTATCATAATTTTAATTTTTTTAATTTGTTTGAATTCAATATTTACCTTTATTTTCGCACTGAATTTGGGGTCCTACCGTAGGAGACCCTCCACATTCCATTGATGGAGAGGTCGTTCCCCGCCTCGTTAGCATAGACCTTTTCTCAACATTTTGTACCTTCCTCATATTTTCCATTGTCAAACGTTTTATTTTCTACACTTTCTACCTTATCAACATTTTCAAATACACACCATCCATTCTGCACCTGCCATTCTGTAACCATCAATTTTTTCCTGCACGCTCATTACTGAATTCTTAAATAAACTTTAGACGCGTGGCTTGGCAAGGTGTCCCGTGGCTTGGTTGGCAGTGCTCTCGCATCATACACTGAATGTTCGTGGTTTGATCCCCGACACTGGTGGGATGCTGGGCATGTTTCCGTATACCTACTGTGCCTGTTTACTTAGCAGTAAGTAGGTACTTGGGTGTTAGTCGATTGGTATGAGCCGCATCCTGGGGCACAAAACTGAAGGACCCCAATGGAAATAAGACAGACAGTCCTCAATTAAGTTCTGCCATCCTTGTGTTATCCTGGGTGGCTAACCCTCCGAGATAAAAAACGAACAAATCTTATCACCTAATTTTCACCCTTTTTATCCTTTCACCAGTAATTGTTTATACTTCAAACTAACCATTTGACTCTTTAATTCCTTCACTTTTGCACACTGACACCATTCTCCTTAGTCATCACCTTGCTCTTACCCTCACTGTCTACCACTTAATAATAATCTAGTGTTTGACACGATGGAAATAAATGGTATAAAATACCGCTCACTGTGTGGGCGAAACGTTGTCAATAAAGGATCACATTACACTGCTTATGTGTTTATTTTTCCAATAATAATCCACTATATCACTCCTCAAAGCTATATTCATTTAAAAGCAGGTTTCTCAATAATGTTTCTTCTTATTTTCTTCCTGTGTTCGGATGGAATTTTATCATGTGCTACCGAAGGATAGAACAAATCTATATAAAATAACTTTAATATTTAAAGTCGCCATAGACTAAAGGTTTGTAAGAAACTAAAAAAAAAGTCTCTGACATCCTAAAAGTTGCCATCACTGAGTTGTGTTCTGCTGAATTATTAGTCTGCGGTATTTATTTGGCTGTTGAGCTGTGCGAAGTTTAGAGGCAACAATGTCTTCAAACTCTTATTCACACTTAGCAACGTTTGCTGTCGGCATACCAGTCCACACCGTAGAAAAAAGTAAATATTACGTTCATTATCACAGGGGATCACAATTTCAAGTTCCGTGATAACCATGATACAAGGAAAGAAGCGTCACACTAGACGACCTTATATTTCTTACCATATATATTCTAGTAAACTTACTTAGTTAGTCTTTATTATACCATGAGGTTATAATTCCAAACTTTACCACAACACTTTTAACATCATTTAAGTTTTATAGCCTCATATAAGCTACTTTTCTCATGTTTGGCTCAAATATTTTTTCAGAAAATATCTCCTATACACTCTCCTCTCATGATGCGACTAAAATGCCGGGAGCAAGGGGCTAGTAACCCCTTCTCCTGTATATATTACTAAAGTTGAAAAGAAAAACTTTCGTTTTTCTTTTTCGAGCCACCCTGCCTTGGTGGGAATCGGCCGATGTGTTAATAAATATATATATATATATATATATATATATATATATATATATATATATATATATATATATATATATATATATATATATTATCAAGGAACTATCATAGTTCCTTGATAATGTGAGTAGTCACGAAAGCGCTTGGAATTCCTCTATTTTTTCATAGTGGTTGTCTTGCATATTTTGATATCACCTGTTTACTGTGATCTTTTTGCATATATATATATATATATATATATATATATATATATATATATATATATATATATATATATATATATATATATATATATATATATATATAATGTGTGTGTGTGTGTATGTCGTGAAAATTTCTCCCAGAGTATAGGGACTGTACTTTCTACCTCCAAGACTCAAGTTCAGCTAACATGTTTCCCTGAATTCTTTCGTACATTTTACCTCTCTCACTCCAAGAGCGTGTCACATCGTAAAAACCACTTACCTTCACTCACTCCTGTCTAACACGCTCATTCACGCTGGATGTCTAAGCCACTCGCACACAAGACTTCCTTTACCCCTCCCTCCATAATTCCTAGGACAACCCTTACCCCGCCTTCCCTCCATTACAGATTTATACGCCCTCCATGTCATCCTATTGTGTTCCATTCTCTCTATTTGTCCAAACTACCTCAACAACCCCTGTTGAGCCCTCTGTAACCCCGCACCTTCTAATCTCCAAACTATGAATTCTGTGCAAAATATTCAAACTACACATTGCTTTAAGACACGACATTTCCACTGCCTTCATCATTCTCTTTGCTGCAACATTCACAACCCATGGTTCATACCCATATAAGAGCATTGGTATCTCTATTCTTTCATACACTTCACTTTTTTGCTTCCGTGAATAACGTTCTTTGTCGCAACGGATACCTCAAAGCACCACTCACCTTTTTCTCCGCGTCACTTCTATGGTTCAACTCGTCTTTCATAGACCCATCTGCTGACATGTTCATCCCAAATATCTAAACACATTCACTTTCTCCAATCTAATATCCAATATTGTATTACCTAAATTTTTGGTACCCCCATCACCTTGCTCTTTCCAATGTTCATTTATAGTTTTCTTCTTGTACGTACTCTCTCAAATACCTTTCTCCAACACCCCTGCATTTACTTCTGTTTCAATAACATTTGTAAATATAATAAGCAACTATGGTGAGATCACGCATTCCTTTCTAAGGCCTGTTATTGGAAAATAATCTCCCTCTCTCCTCCACACCATATCCTGAGCCTCAATATCCTGGTAAAAACTATTAACTGCTTTCAGTAATCTATCATTTATTCCATACACTTGCAACATCTGCCGCATTGCTACCCTATCCACCTCATCATATGTCTTTTACAAATCCACAAATGTAACGAATTTTTTTTACCTCTTTCTAAATATTGTTCATTTATATGCTTTAGTGAAAGCACTTGGTCAACACATCCTCTACCCTTCCTAAAGCCTCCTTGTTCATCTGCTGTCCTGCTCACCGTCTTACTCTTAATTGTTTCAATAATAAATCTACCATACACCTTACAAAGTATACTCAACAGGCTGATTCCCTTATAATACTTAGATTCTATTTTGTTCTCTTTGTCTTTATACAAAACTCCATCTTTGATACATTTATTCAATTAAAGTATCAACCACTCCAAAACTATATCCCCACCTACTTTTAACATTTCTGTCTTGATCCCACCAATCCCAGCTGTTTTATCCCCTTTCAATTTACCCACTGCCTCACGCACCTCCCATACATCTGGCTCTTCCTTACTCCTAAAAGATGAACTCTCAGTTTCCCTCTCTTCATCAATACTGAACAGTTCCTCAAAATATTCCCTCCATTTCCTGATATCTCCAACTCCCCATCTAATGACTCTCCTCTTCTGTTTTTAACTGTCAAATGCATTTGTTACCGTCAAATCCATGCGTAATATGGTCATATATGAAAATTGCTCAACAAGGCCCTGGGATACCAAATTTAAGTCACTAGAACGTTATGTTGTACTTTAATATATTTCCTAATACTTTCGTAATGTATTTTATAAATATTTTTCACGAAGTCTTTGGCGAAAATTATTTAAAACCTGGCCTGTAAATACTTAATTTATTTCCACCAATTTCCTAATATCGGTAATATATACTTGAACTCTGATTTGTGTAATGCAGTTAAATTAGGGCTTCGATTCATATTTCTGAGATTAATTGAGGGCCATATATAAGCAAACGAGCTTCCTCACTTCCTAACTTCATGGTAATGAGGATCGTGATGGCCCAAAAAAGCAATAAGTAATTTTTAGACGCTCTTATGAGAGAACACTGTGTATGATAATCACATCGTGTGTAATTGTGGATAATAAGAATTACATGTTGATTCACTTCGGTAATGAGTCTTTCGTAATTTATCTGTAACGATATGGTGATGGTCTTTTATTTGTTAGTAGAAATTTCACCGGCCGTCGGACTTAATTCTGTCCCACAGCTTCGTGAACCTTAAAGTCATATGAACGAGGTCTTCCGCTGCCATACCATCTTAAATAAATAGTCAACTCCTTAAATAAATGTCTTGTTAAATATCACAAAGGGTCACAATTTCATTTGCTATGATAACCGTGAAAAACGAAAATAGTGTCGCACCACAATACAATGAACAATATTATTACGAGTGTTTAAATATTCTACCACACTTTTAATGTTCTTATAAAGCTGGAGATTAATAATGCACATTTTGTCACATACGGAGTTTTCACGTGACAAACTCGTCACGTTCAAACTATAATATTAGGCGTACTAGAGACCGGAAGTCACGAGTATCTGTTTGAGTATCGTCACAAACATGACATAAAACCTGGGAATTGTCTGTTCAAGTTTAAATTAGCTTACAACTCTATCGTTACACAGCACAATTAGCATGGTGTTACGTTTGAGTCTTTGCCACGTGAAAATCATCGATTCATGCTTACGGTAGCACATGATACAGCAAGACTGTACCGTAGAGTGGGAAAGTAAATAGGGTACGCAAACTACACATTCCCCCTGGGCAACGCGAGCTATGACAAGAGGTACTCGTGGAGATGGAACTAGCGGAACCGCTCCTCTTAACACGGCCTCTCGCGGATAACTGAAGCTGGACCTGCGTGCCGCCCTCGGGGTCTGGCAACCTCTCCCCTCTACGCTCTCTCTTCTTTCGTCCTTTCCCCTTTCCCCTTCTTCCCCTCATCCAGTACCAACACCCACACGCCTCGTCCTCTACGTTCTTCCCAGACTCGTACATTCAGTTGTTTCTTCCATTTCAATTTATTTTATGTCCTGCTTTCAAGTAAAATGGAAAATATTTTTCGGCTATGATGAAAATTTTGTCTACGTAAACATATCCGAAATTTTTTCATGAGCACAAGTGTGTCTGCGCATCTAAGTGTCCTCAAACAGTTGTGCTTGTAATGATCCATAGCTCCAGGGCACTCCTAAATCTTATCAACCGGTTTCACCGATCCCTTCATCCTGGCTCCCGTCATACCTGCTCTTGAAAATAAGTAGAGTTATACTATGTGCTATACTCGATGAGAGTGAGAAAGTACTGCTAAACATTTCTATGGCTCTTCTGAATCTTTATCTGCCATCTATGTTCAAGGCTCACTCTTCTCGAATGTTAAACAACCTGTCCCTATCCATTCTAATTCTCCAAGAGTTTTTTTTTTGAAGTCATGTTTCTTACTTAGTGCTGATAAGAAAAGTTTCTCAAGTTTCCCCTCGTAGTGCACATTTCTCAGTTGTGGTTCCACTCTCGGTGCGAGCCTCAGGATCTTGTCTAGTTTGCTTCATGACTGCTCAAGTGCGTGCTCAGTGCTGCCACCCTATACTCAAACATTTATTCTGTTTATTCGAATTCTAACGATGCTTATTTACAGACCTTTCTAACTATGTTGCATGAAGCGTAATTCTCAAAGATTGAATTTTATGTTTTTCTCACTACTTGTTATGTGGAGTCACTTCTAGAGGTCACCGCCCCCGCGGCTCGGTCTCAGACCACGTTGTCAAATGACCACCGACAACATTTTAACGTATGCACCACAACCCGGCTGACCAGGAACTGCCTTGAGGAGTCTGTCGAGTTCCCTCTTAAAGACAGCTAGGGAATTGTTGGTAATTCCCTTTATGCATGCATAAGGAGGGTGTTGAAGAGTAGTGGTCTCTTAACACTTGTTCAGTTCTCTCTTTGTGTATTCATCGCTTTCCTGTATTTCTATTGATGAATCCTGCACCATCTGCCAAGCCTCCTGAGAACGTAAGTAGTAATTTAAGTTTGCAGGTTTGAAACCAGTAGTCCCAGTATCTTCCAGGTGTAGATTATGATGTATCTTTCTCGCCTACTTTCTAAGGAGTACAGTTCTAGGGGACTTCAAGTGCTGATGTTAAGATACTTGACTGAGTCTATGTGAGCTGTGAAGGTTCTTGAACATTTTCCAGCTCAACAATTAAGCCTGCCTTGAAGAGGGGGCCATTTGTACACAGCAATATTCCAACATAGAGGGAACGAGAGACCTGGTTTGGAATCTCTTGAGAAATAGTATGGTGATACAGACAATATGGAAAAAGACACTTATATCCAGATCAAGACATTTATTAAAGGAAACGTTTCGCCACGAGGGGCTTCTGTTTCGCCACTCGTGGAGAAACGTTTCCTTTAATAAATGTCCTGAACTGTACATTAGACTCTCTTACTTTGAAGGTTCTAGTTAGCCACCCTATGATTTTCCTTGCAGTTGCGATAATAATATAGTTGTGCTCCTTGCACATGAGATCTAACATTATAACTCCCAGGTCTCTGACACGTGATTTACGTTCTATTGAGTGGATTAAGTTTATCATGTACTCCGATCTTATTTTAATTTTCTCGAGTCTTCCGTGACGTAATAACTGAAATTTGTCATCACTGAGCATCATATTTGTCAGTAGCCCACTGGAGGCTCGCTGTGTTTTCTGTGAATTCCACTTTCATTGATATTCTAGTATCGATGATAAAGGATGATACAGTGCTATGATTTATATACCTGTCTAGGTCAGAAATGAGAATTAGGAATATAAGTGGGGCCAGTACCATGCCTTGGAGGACAGACCTCGGCACTGTAGCAGCCACTGATTTTATTATGTTTATTATTACATTTGGGTTGGATTTTTTAGGAAGTTAAATATCCATCTGCTCTTCTTCCCAGTTATTCCTTCTGCTCACATTTTGTTTTACTACCCGATGATCGCACTTGTGTAAAGCTTCTCTTCAGGCAAAGCGCACATGTGGAGTAATGCACACTGACTTTACAAAAGCCTTACCTATTCTTATTTCATCCATTAATCTTGAACCTTGTTTCCTGGTCTCTTGCTGTCATTGTTCGTGTGACGTAACAATGAATGTGTGTGAGCTCTGTTTTAACCATTGATTATAACTAATTTTCATTCGTGTTTCTGTCTGCCTTGTAATCTTTATGCACATTTTTGCTTTGTTTCTTGGTCTTTTTTTATCCGGTATTTTCTGTATATTTTCCGTTTCCTTCAACTCTTAGCATTTGCTTTACAGCATTGCTTTATAAATAATGAGCTATCTCTCTTCTTTATACCCTCTCTTCTTTGCATATTTAAATAAGTTTGTGGCTTCCTGGAATATACTGAGTAACCTCTGTCAGCAAGTGTAATGTTTTGCCTTTCTTTTCTCTACACTGAACTTCATCAAGGAACTTTTGTAAGCGCGTAATTACTTCTCCAACAAGAAGTGGAAGGACAAGACCGTGTGGTCACTGACACCAAGAGACTCTTCACATTCGATTTCTTCTATGTCAACTTATCTTGGAGGAACAATTGGCAGAAATAGTCTCTATTGTTCATATTTCTTGTGGAGTCTTTGACATGTAGCGGGAGATTTTATTTTCTCAGCATCCAAAGCAGGCCATGTTGCAGTCAAGCATTTCACAGTGACAGAAATAATCAAATTAATTAACCAAGTCTTGAGCAAAGACAGATAAATTTATATTTTTTTTTACCACAATGAAGCTCTTTGAGCAACGCAAAGTACAGCTTCCCTAACCCGTACATGTGGAAATACATCACCAAGTTACACAATATATATGACAAAGTAAAAAACAATAACACAAAAGTCCAGTACTGAACAATAACAAAGAATACCAGTACATAACATAGAAGACCAGTACAGTAACACAGAAGACCAGTATAGCTAGGCTGTCAGGAAACTGAGTCCAAAAACAAGGTAGAAACAAAGTACTCATAGGAGTGAACTATCATGTGACTGTATTAGAAAGACACTCAAGAGTAGCTAAATCTTAAAAGCAGAAAAAAGTAACTTTACAACCGATCTAATCTGCAGTCACTCCTCTCTTAGCCAGTGACCAAACATTACAAGGTTTAGAAATGAGCTGACAAATATTAAGTCTCTGAAAAGACTGACTCTGCCTGTCTGGACAAAGTCATCACTGTGGTTAAACTCTACAGAGTTCACACTGCATATCATATCACTGCCACGAACAATGTCCTCCCCCCCCCCACACACACACGCACAGAGAGGTCGACCTGACGACACTGAAGGACATGAGGGATAAGGGGCTATGTTAATAACATAAAATACTGAGAGGAATTGACAAGGTGGACAGAGACAGGGTGTCCCAGAGATGGGACACAGCAACAAGGGGTCACAACTGGAAGTTGAAGATTCAGATGAATCACAGGGATGTTAGGAAGTACTTCTACAGTCACAGAGTGGTCAGGAAGTGGAATAGTTTGGGAAGTGATGTATTGGAGGCAGGATCCATATACAGCTTTATGAAGAGGTTTGATAAAGCTCATGGAGCAGGAAGGAAATCGACTGGGAGAACCTGGAGCCACATTGAGGCCCAAAAACGTGGAGGGCTAAGATGATGGACGTTGTACTAGAAAACCTTATGTACCAACACCTAAGGGACACTACCAAAGAGAGAGGGGAGAGGATGAACCAGCGAGACTGAACCTAGTATTCTCCTTGAGTAGTGCAGATATTGAAGACATCACATATGAAAGATTACTCGAGGCCAGTGATCACATGGTTCTGAGCTTCGAATAAATAGTTGCAAGTGGAGAGGGAAGGAGGAAGGCCAGGACGAATGAAGCCAAACTACAAGATAGGGGACTACACAGGCATGAAGAATTTCCTGTACAGGTTTCAGTGGGACAGAGAACTGGCAGGGAAGTCAGTAAACAAGATGAAGGCATGTATGATAATATGCAAGGAAGCTGAGGAGAGGTTTGTACCCAAGGGTAACAGAAATAACGAGAAAGCCAGGATGAGCCCTTGGTTCACCCAAAGGTGTAGTGAGGCCAAAACCAAGTGTGCTAGAGAATGGAAAAAGTATAGAAGGCAAAGGACCCAGGAGAATAAGGAGAAAAGTCGCATAGCCAAAAATGAATATGCTCAGGTAAGAAGGGAGGCCCAATGACAATACGAAAATGACATAGCAGCGAAAGCCAAATCTGACCCGAAGCTGTTGTACAGCCACATCGGGAGGAAAACAACAGTCAAGGACCAGGTAATCAGGCTGAGGAAAGAAGGAGGGGAGATCACAAGAAACGACTGCGAAGTATGTGAGGAGCTCAACATGAGATTCAAAGAAGTGTTCACAGAGGAGACAGAAGGGACTCCAGAAAGACAGAGAGGTGGGGTACACCATCAAGTGTTCGACACAATACATACAACCAAGGAAGAAAAGAAGAGGCTGCTAAGCGAGCTAGATATCTCAAAGACGATGGGGCCGGATATTCTCCATGGGTCCTGAGAGAGGGAGCAGAGGCGCTATGTGTACCACAACTATCTTCAACACTATGAAAACAGGGCGACTACCTGAGGTATGGAAGACAGCAAATGTAGTTCCAATTTTTATTAAAGGAGACAGACACGAAGCATTAAACTACAGTCCAGTGTCACTGACATGTATAGTAGGCAAAGTCATGGAGAAGATTATCAGGAGAAGAGTGGTGGAACATCTGGAAAGGAATGAGCTTATCAACGACAGCCAGCATGGTTTCAGGGATGGGAAATCATGTGCCACAAACCTACTGGAGTTCTATGACAGCGTGACAGCATTAAGACAAGAGAGAGAGAGGGGTGGGTAGATTGCATTCTCTTGGACTGTAAGAAGGTGTTTGACACAGTTCCACACAAGAGATTAATGAAAAGCTGGAGGACCAGGCAGGGATACCAAGTAAGGCACTGCAATTGATCAGAGAATAACTGACAGGAAGACAACAGCGAGTCATTGTACACGACGAGGTGTCGAAGTGGGCGCCTGTGACGAGTGGGGTTCCACAGGGGTCAGTCCTATGGCCGGTGCTGTTTCTGGTACATGTGAATGTCATGACGGAAGGAATAGATTCAGAAGTATCTTTTTGCAGACGATGTCAAGTTGATGAGAAGAATTCAATCGGACGAGGACCAGGCAGAACTACAAAGGGCTCTGAACAGGCTGCAGGCCTGGTCCAGCAACTGGCTCCTGGAGTTCAACCCCACTAAGTGCAAAGTCATGAAGATTGGGGAATGGCAAAGAAAACCGCAGACGGAGTACAGTCTAGGGGGGACCAGAGACTACAAACCTCACTCAAAGAAAAGGATCCTAGGGTGAGTATAACACCAGGCACATCTCCTGAGGCTCACATCATCCAAATAGCTGCTGCACCATACGGGCGCCAAGCAAACCTAAGAACAGCATTCCGACATCTTAATAAGGAATCGTTCAGGACCCTGTACACTGTGTACGTTAGGCCCATATTGGAGTATGCAGCACCAGTTTGGAACCCACACCTAGCCAAGCATGTAAGGAAACTAGAGAAAGTGCAAAGCTTTGCAACAAGATTAGTCCCGGAGCTAAGGGGTATGTCCTACGAGGAGAGGTTAAGGGAAATCGACCTGACGACACTGGAGGACAAGAGAGATAGGGAAGATATGATAACGACATATAAAACACTGAGAGGAATCGACAAGGTGGACAGAGACATGATGTTCCAGAGATGGGACACACTAACAAGGGGTCACAGTTGGAAGTTAGACTCAGATGAATCACAGATGTTAGGAAGTATTTCTTCAGTCACAGAGTTGTCAGGAAGAGGAATAGTGTAGGAAGTGATGTAGTGGAGGCTGGGTCCATACGTAGCTTTAAGAAGAGGTATGATAAAGCTCATGGAGCAGGAAGAGTGATCTAGTAGCGGCCAGTGAAGAGGCGGGACCAGGAGCTCTGACTCCGCCCCTGCAACCACAACTAGGTGAGTACAACTAGGTGAGTACAACTAGGTGAGTACAACTAGGTGAGTACAATAGGTGAGTACAATAGGTGAGTACAATAGGTGAGTACAACTAAATGAGTACAACTAGGTGAGTACAACTAGGTGAGTACAACTAGGTGAGTACAACTAGGTGAGTACAACTAGGTGAGTACAACTAGGTGAGTACAACTAGGTGAGTACAATAGGTGAGTACAATAGGCGAGTACAACTAAATGAGTACAACTAGGTGAGTACAACTAGGTGAGTACAACTAGGTGAGTACAGGACATAATATATAAACAGTCAATGGTCTGAGAAACAAGTTCACAAATGAACGTGTAAGAAAAAGTTAGTGTGTGAGATCATGTGTTTTTGGATACGTTGGTTCCACCAACAGCATCTTCTCTCCTCGTTGGTTCCACCAACAGCATCTTCTCTCCTCGTTGGTTCCACCAACAGCATCTTCTCTCCTCGTTGGTTCCACCAACAGCATCTTCTCTCCTCGTTGGTTCCACCAACAGCATCTTCTCTCCTCGTTGGTTCCACCAACAGCATCTTCTCTCCTCGTTGGTTCCACCAACAGCATCTTCTCTCCTCGTTGGTTCCACCAACAGCATCTTCTCTCCTCGTTGGTTCCACCAACAGCATCTTCTCTCCTCGTTGGTTCCACCAACAGCATCTTCTCTCCTCGTCAAGCGACTTCTGACACTCAGAGAGATTATGGATGGACGTCTTAGAAGGTAGCTAAAAACTTATCCTCACCCTCTCTTATGAAAACATTAATTGATAAATAAACATTATATATATAGTAAATCAAATGCATTACACTGACAGACATTAATATGTAAAGTGCATTAAACAAAACTTTCATATTAAACCAGCAGACAAATACAAGCAAGAGTAAAAGCACAAATATATCACCAAGCAGTTCCACACGCCTCACCTCTGTGGCTCCGGAGACACGATTGATAATATATATACGAGGTAGAAGACAGTCATCTTCTAAGAAGACAACGATATATATACGACGTAGAAGACAGTCATCTTCTAAGAAGACAACTTTGTTCTTTCCGAAAAATGTATGTTTAAGAAGTGTAATAAAATCTTCCTTCACTGTTGCCATTAATTTTTTTCTTCCACGTTATCAGCTCTTTGTGTGATTCCAAGATTTCCAGGTCAAATAAACTTTTATTAAAATCTCTAACGATCAGGTAATTTGCCTAGTCTCTATTCGCCGAATTTCTGCTTCCTCCAGGATCTTTGTTAATGTTTAAATGTTCCCTTCAATCTCCAGTCTTGGTCGTCTTCCTCTATCATCTGTTATATTGCTCTGTTCTCCTCATTCTCCTGTTTTAGTCTTCTTTAGTTTTGTGAGGGATTGTAAACTACTGTTATTTTTCTATCCATCTGTTTGTATTGTTCATGCTGCGCACTCTCTTTAGTCTCCCCCAGAAAAGTTACATATCTATTTAAAACTTCACAAATCTCTAATCAATAGTGCAACCTCCCCCTCTCTCTCTCTCTCTCTCTCTCTCTCTCTCTCTCTCTCTCTCTCTCTCTACTACACAGGGTTTAACAATCTAAGAGCTGTTATCTACATTAGCTCATTTGAAATCTTTTTTATTGTTTAAACATGCAAATAGGAAACAGGATGAAGTCGGAGCCTCTGTGGGCCAGTAATTTCATTTGATCAACTGACTTTATTTCGTTGATCTCAGATGTAGCGATGTTCTGGATAAGGGTACAGTCAGAGTGAAGTTGCTGCTTGATGCCCGTCTTGTTGTGTAGACGCTCATCTCTCGCTATCCTCGGAGTGGAGCCAAGTGCGGTACTTAAACAATATTAGCCCTGTACATAACAATAAGGGGGCCCACATCTCTCTGGTGTTGAAAGCTCTAGTGAAATGACAGAGCTATCCAGGATGGGTCCAGACCCAAGATGAGGCGTCTTGCTCTGTTCTCTACTCTGTCAAACTGTCGCAGATGAGAAGGAGGGCAGGCAATCCAAGAAAGTGGAACATATTCAAGATGTGAGCGTACTTGTGCCTCTTACAGAATCTTGTAACCTCTATTATCAAGCAGATGTGAGATCGAAGTGCTGTAAGCTTCCTGGCTGCCTTGTTTGCAAGATTAGCAACGTGGCTCTTCATGGTCAGTTTGGAGTCAAATTTCACCCCAAGGATATCAATTTCGTTCCCTGGTACCAAGACTCTCCCATTCATACTTACTACTGCTCCGGCATTAACATCATGGTGCCTAGAGACCATCATAATATGTGTTTTCTCAGGAGCAAATTTTACCTGCCATCGGTTTCCCCAGGCTGAATTAGCTCTTAGCTGGTGACTGATGTAGCTTTAGAGCAGCAGGCATTTCGTCTCGTAAGTAAATGACAGAGTGCAGTCATCTGCATGTGCATGGGAATCTGGGATGAGATGAAGGTCATTGAAGTAGACATTCCATAACAATGGCCCAAGCTCACTTCCCTGTAGAATACTTTCTTTTTCAACCCCTCTTATTGTCCCCCAATCACCTTCCTTCTTCTCTTCCTACTTTCGAACCTCCTGCAGTCCCGCGCTCTATCCTTCCCTACCCTCTCTATAAATATGCATTTTTTTTTTAGGCTTGGTCAAAGACTAGGACGCGGGGGCGTTGACCCCCGGAACACCCTCCAGATAGACACAATTTTAAAACTGCTTTCAACCAATATATCTAATTAGGGAATTTAAATAGAAATTTTCTTATGCGAATTAATATCTGAAAGCAAAATAAATGCGTCACAACTTATAAGATAATTTAACAGACTGAGGCATTTGAAAGAATTTAAAATATTAATTTGCTAATGAGGTAACAGAAGTAATTAGACAATTTCGATTTAAATAAAGTGAAGAAAAACCCAGGTTTCAGAATGTGTAGAGCTTTATTGTATCCTGAAAAGGCGTTAATTAACTGGAAAACACTTTTTCTTTTTCATTATTGTCAATATTAGTCCATATTTTCCTCCACCAAAAATAGAAAATATCGCATAATTTTTTACTATTAGAGTACTAACATATGTAAAAAAATTATATATATTTTCATGTAAGGTAATGGAACTGGGAAACAATGAAGATAATGTTTGTTTAAAACGAGATAAGAAAGAGGATAAAAACATCTTGACACTGCCTCTCCAGTATCAGGCTTGTGAGAAATGGAAGCGAGGTGAGACCAGATGTCCTGTTTCTATCTGGTTAGAACCACAGTATCTAGCGCTAATCTTTCTCCCCCTGGCTCCTTCAAGGGACTGTGGGGAAATATTTCCATTGGAGGGGACAGCTGTGACGACGGTAACTCAGAAAGGAGTTTTTGCTAATCTTCACTCTCTAGTTAAGATTAGGAACTCTAACCTCGATGGTTACCACATGTATGCTTCCATGGGAGGCCTCTATTAACTCAGAAGAAGTAGCTAAGCCGGGACCTCGGGGAGAGCTTTGTCAGGGTGTAGAGATGGAGACTGGCCAGAAGCTGACTGGTCTCCTAGGAGTGATCTGTGAATCTGATCTGTAAGTGACTGTTCATTTACGTTCAGTTTATTGTATTCCCTGGTCTCAATATTCTTGTATTTCCCTCAAGTTATCTTTATATCAAATCCCTATCTCATTGAGTGGAATAGTGAATTTATTCACTTTCCCAATCTTTAATTTGATGTTTTGTATAAGATTGGTTTACGTGTTACCAATATACACAGAAGTGTGTAGTGAGGTGAGGTAGTGTACTTACGTCTTTATCTTACCCTCAACATACACTTACCTTCATGTTGAGGGTAAGAAGGGTCTAACTTTCCATCCCTGGTATATCACATTGGTGATAAAATTACATTTTGTACATAAGTTTAGCTCAGTTATGAAGACTTGCTACTAACCTTGTATATTTACCAATATATTTGCTGTGTTCTCTGTATTACATAGACGAAATATCAAAATGTAATGGACACTTGATATCTGTTTAATAACTAAACAATACTGTTTCTGATTGGCTTCAAAATATTAACCTTGATGCATTTAATGAGGATGATACCCCATACGTTAAGGCTACACAAACTTTAGTATTGTTAAAAAAAAAAACCTGATTTTTTTGGATTCAGAGCAATTACTTCGAAAGGTACTCTAGAAACTAGCAGGAGGTACTCAGGAAACGACATTAGTGAGAAATGCCATTATATAATAAACATTCTGACAATTTAGTAATATAACCTTTATGATGGACTTGGCTAAGTGTGGATCTAGCCTGTGCAGTTGTATAATAAGTGGTTATCATCTTTTATAATTCCGTTTAGTGAACTGTTCGAGACAATGACCTGGTCACTGAAGGAACCCTTAAGTGGTTGCCTGATTTTTTTTCCTTGCTCTGACTTGATAACACGAGAACTTGTGTGATCGGCTTCAAATTTTACGCACTGGCATACGGTAGCTAAGGGAAAATTTCTCTGAATAACTTGGATGTGCATGGTCCCTACGACCAAAGTTATTGGAACCATTCCAAGTATCCTAATATGGCTATGATGTCTTCCAAAACACACCTCTTCTTAGATTCGAACCTTCAAAAAAAGGGCTCAAAATACGACGACGACAATGGAGAATATAATTCATTAGCGTAGTTGCACATGTGTAAATTTTATGCATAAAAGAGTGTGACATCCATTCCCGTTAAATCACATTAAATATATTTGAGTCAACTTCCGACTGGCCTCAATAGCTTATGCTTGAAGCTTCTTACGGATAGGGTAGCAAATTTGTTAGTTAACTAATTTAGTATATAAACTTGGAATCGTTGGAATCTCTGATACCAGGATAATGTCCCTTCTGATCGGTTTTAAAATTTCAACGATTGTGCTTCCAGAAAGCAAGGTTTGCGTTCTTAAGTCACAATCTATCAATTTTATTAATAATAAGTGATTAACATTCAATAACCAAAGAATTCCCATCTTAGCAGCTTCAAAATATTAACGCTGATTCATTCTATAAGAGGGATAATAAGTTTAGACTGTATAGGTGCAAACTTTATTGAAATTGTTAAAAACTTGGAATCGTTTGACTCAGAGAAATTAATGAAGAATGTTTTTTTCTGATAGGCTTCAGACCTCGTGTTGATGGTCGCTAATAAAACAAACTTACGTCCAATATCGTCAAATTAAAATGCATCCACCAGTAAGTGTAGATGTATTTTAATTTTGTATTGAATTTATATTGAATTTGTATTAATTTAGTATTGAATTTATATTGAATTTGTATTAATTTTGTATTGAATTTAAGCTTTGTTTGTGTTAATTTGTGATTTTTTTGCGATAATAAACTTTCAAATAAAAAACAAATGTTTTTCTTATATGAAGGATGACAGAATCTGAAACAAAATAAATATGAAACACAGAAAATTTTAATTTTCTGAAATCTCTCATTTTTAGTATTTTTAATTTTGACTGGTTTAAGTGACACCATGAACACAGATTGACGTAGTGCCAGAGCCACCTTGACGTAGTGCCAAAGCCACCTTGACTTAGTGCCAAAGCCACCATACTGTAAGCTGTAATGTTCTCTTCCACTAATTTCTTCCAAGGCTTTCGTTTTAAACGTCACAACGTCTTAGCCGATCGGTTTAAAATCGTCAACCTTGGTCAAATTTTTCTGGGTAAAGTGTATATAAAAGTGAACAGGTGCCCTCTGTTCAGTTTTATATACACCATTTCCGAAGTTGGTTTCCATGAGTTAACTACAGAAAGCCTCGCCTGATGTGCTTCAGAATTTCAGTACTCGTGTCTCCTGAAACATGTCGGCGCTATTTTTACATTTTTAATTTCGAAAAGGTATACTAATATGTTACATTATATAACTACATTTACACTTCCTCTCACCAGCACCTTGGTTCCTTGGTGCAGGTGAGGGGCTCTTAATCCAAGGAACTGGACTTATCCTCCCCTTGCTTACATCGAATCTGAATGTCTCCCATTAAACAGGCGATATAAGGCCCCCAGCGGGTTTAGCGCTTTCCCTGATTAAAATAAAACCAATCTTATCAGTTTCAATCTTCAGTGGTTAACGAGTCGGAAGAAATGGATGAAAAAAATGACGTGCTGTTAAATTAATCAAATTAGTTTCTGTGAAATAGAGTGAAAATGTCTCTTCCTGTCAGAAATAAATTACAATCTTTAACTTCGTTGGGTTATTTTTAAATACTTGCTCGTTTGCTCCCTTACTTATTTACTTATTTAAACCATCAAAACTGGCGAATCTTTCTCAGAGAAAAGTTTGGCTTGATTTTGGCATGTGTAGGTCCTAACTTACTTTTTGGGGGGAAGAAATTTGAAAACTAGAAACACTGCTTTACTTGCCATGATTTCTGAGTTCCTTCTCTGATTGACTTCGACGCTGATAACAAATTAACGCAGCTTCTGAGCGGCTTCATACTTAATGTGAGGGAAAAGTTCATTAGATAGGCGTGGAAGTATGAATGATGATGGTGGTGGTGGTTTGTTGGGTAGTATGATTATCGTTTTAGGTGTGTCCATTGTTACCGCTACCCCCCCCTACCCTCTGCGTCTCCCACCTGGTGGGAGTTGACATGCGACTCCGACCGCATTACAGTCACTTGCCTTCGGCTCACTTCAAGTCTATAAGTATCTAATCCACTCCTGTTTAGTCACTTATTTTGTTGCGTTTTGTTTAATTTAGTTTAAACAAGAGCTTCACTCTTGTTTACATTCTGTTAAATGATTCAAACGGACATCACTTGACAGACGTTTACGTTAAAATACGTAAGTTCTCACCCTTTCTTTTAGAGGTCTTTTGCCTGTCATGTGAGTGACTGCTTGTCTGGATTGCAACTTTTTGTTATATTTTTTACCCTTGACTGCCGGCACGGGTCATCCGACCGCTGACAGAGTACAGGCTAGGTGGACAAAGGCTACAAACCTCGTTAAAGGAGAAAGACATCGGGGTGAGTATAACACCAAGCACGTCTCCGGAAGCACACATCAACCAGATAACTGCGGCAGAATATGGGCGACTCAGATGAGTCAAAGGGATGTTAGGAAGTCTTCAGCCATAGAGTAGTCAGGAAGTGGAATAGTCTAGCAAATGATGTAGTGGAGTCAGGAACCATACATAGCTTTAAGACGAGGTATGATAAAGCTCATGGAGCAGGGAGAGATGAGACCCAGTAACGGACAGTGAAGAGGCGGGGTCAGGAGCTGAGTCTCGACCCCTGCAACCACAGTTAGGTGAGTACAATTAGGTGAGTACAGGTGAGACAAGGCTGGCAGCAGGATCTAGGCTTAGATCAGAGACAACAACATGAATATTTAATGTTACTGAGTGGAACCCCACATTTAAAAGAACTCTACAGTTCCTCTTCCACTCGTTTTTGATACGCTGTAATCTTCATACCGTCCTACAGTCATTCTTCAGTTGTTACAACACTAACATATCATTTGGTTGAATAGTGGCAACTCTACCGCTTAGGACGAAACTCCGAAGAACCAGGTACCTCGGATCTACCAAATCTCTACACTTGTTAGTCATCTTGGACTGTATTGTGAGGTCACAATACTCACGTCCACCAGTGACCACCTTACATCCATATTGTCTTAGTGTTCCAAATGCAAAGTGACAAGAGCTACGAGCCTTGAACAGCAGCACTGCGGAAGTCCATCCATCTGCTGTATTATTAATTTTTTTTTGTGAACATAGCTACGATTCACAAGAATTTATATATATATATATATATATATATATATTTTTTTTTTTTTTTTCAACAAGTCGGCCGTCTCCCACCGAGGCAGGGTGACCCAAAAAGAAAGAAAATCCTCAAAAAGAAAAAACTTTCATCATCATTCAACACTTTCACCACACTCATACATAATCACTGTCTTTGCAGAGGAGCTCAGATACTACAGCTGAGAAAAGTCCCTCCCAGCTGTCACTATCTCAGACCCCTCCTTTAAAGTGCAGGCATTGTACTTCCCATTTCCAGGACTCAAGTCCAACTAAATCAATTAACTGGTTTCCTGAATCCCTTCACACAATGTTACCCTGCTCACACTCCAACAGATCGTCATGTCCCAAAACCATTCGTCTCCATTCACTCCTATCTAACACGCTCACACATGCTTGCTGGAAGTCCAAGCCCCTCGCCCACAAAACCTCCTTTACCCCTTCCCTCCAACCTTTTCTAGGACGACCCATACCCCGCCTTCCTTCCCCTACAGATTTATACGCTCTCCAAGTCATTCTACTTTGATCCATTCTCTCTAAATGACCAAACCACCTCAACAACCCCTCTTCAGCCCTCTGACAAATACTTTTAGTAACTCCACACCTTCTCCTAATTTCCACATTCCGAATTTTCTGCATAATATTTACACCACACATTGCCCTTAGACAGGACATCTCCACTGCCTCCAGCCTCCTCCTCGCTGCAGCATTTGCAACCCATGCTTCACACCCATATAAGAGTGTTGGTACCACAATACTTTCGTACATTCCCTTCTTTGCCTCCATGGATAACGTTTTTGTCTCCACAGATACCTCAATGCACCACTCACCTTTTTCCTTCATCAATTCTATGGTTAACCTCATCCTTCATAAACCCATCTGCTGACACATCAACTCCCAAATATCTGAAAACATTTACTTCTTCCATAATCCCTCTCTCCAATGTGATATCCAATTTTTCTTTATTTAAATCGTTTGATACCCTCATCACCTTACTCTTATCTATGTTCACTTTTAACTTTCTACCTTTACACACTCTCCCAAACTCGTCCACTAACCTTGCAACTTTTCTTTAGAATCTCCCATAAGCACAGTATCATCAGCAAAAGTAACTGTGTCAACTCCCATTTTGCATTTAATTCTCCATAATTTAATCCCACCCCTCTCCCCAACACCCTAGCATTTACTTCTTTTACAACCCCATCTATAAATATATTAAACAACCATGGTGACATTACACAACCCTGTCTAAGACCTACTTTTACCGGGAAGTAATCTCCCTCTCTCCTACACACCCTAACCTGAGCCTCACTATCCTCATAAAAACTCTTTTCAGCCTTCAGTAACTTACTACCTATTCCATACACTTGCAACATTTGCCACATTGCTCCCTATCCACTCTATCATATGCCTTTTCTAAATCCATAAATGCAATAAAAACTTCTCTACCTTTATCTAAATACTGTTCACATATATGCTTCACTGTAAACACTTGATCTACACATCCCCTACCCACTCTAAAGCCTCCTTGCTCATCTGCAATCCTACTCTCTGTCTTACCTCTAATTCTTTCAATAATAACCCTGCCATACACTTTACCTGGTATACTCAGTAAACTTATTCCCCTATAATTTTTACACTCTCTTTTATCCCCCTTCCCTTTATATAAAGGAACTATATATATATATATATATATATATATATATATATATATATATATATATATATATATATATATATATATATATATATATATATAATTATTTGCTTCAGGTAGGATTGTTTTATTGTTTTACATCTTATATAAGTTTTGCATATTAATAAAATTATGATTTTCTTTATTTCTTTTACATCAGAAGGAATCGATCCTGTCAAATGTTCTTTGAGGGTCTGATAGGGCCGTTGCACCTTCACACTTAATATGCTTAGGTATATCGGGATATTCGTTTCTTTGTCGTAATTAACAGTTTTTTTTAGTAAATTGCGATTAGTTTAGACTTCTGAATACCTCTTCCGATTAGCTTCAAGTCTACAATGAAAATGTTAAATTATATAAGAAACTTGTGAAACACTGTGTAATTCCTGTAGCTTGAATTATTACATAGGAGACTGGAGATTATGCAATACGGGGATTCCTCAACGGTTTGCGCAGCGACCCAAATAAATTTACTCCAGTATTGGGGTGGATCAGCGGGCAGCAGAGAGGGAGGGAGGGAGGAGGAGGAGGGTAAGATGTATGTAAATACTTCTAATCCTATGTTTAACTACTCTGTACACCAGGCAAAATTTATTGAGGAATAAATTAAATGTTAATATTTGAGGCCCTGATTAGTTATGCAGGAGAGGTACTAGCGGTCGATGCTCTTCATTAATAACATTAGCTGACGGGAAAAATAGTATTTTAAATACATATTAAGCATGAACGCAAACATGTACACACACACACACACATACACACACACCTCGAGCTGAACAGGATAATAAACACCAGACAGCACGGATTCCGGGAAGGCAAATCCTGTGTAACAAACCTCCTGGAGTTCTATGATAAAGTAACAGAGATAAGGCAAGAGAGAGAAGGGTGGGCTGATTGCATTTTCCTGGATTGCAGGAAGACCTTCTACACAGTTCCTCACATGAGATTAGTGAAGAAGTTGGAAGAACAAGCATGTATAACAGGAAGGGCACTGGAATGGATCAGGGAATACCTCAAAGGGAGGCAACAACGGGTCATGGTGCGTGATGAGGTATCACAGTGGGCGCCTGTGACGAGCGGTGTACCGCAGGGGTCAGTCCTAGGACCAGTGTTATTCTTGGTATATGTGAATGACATGACGGATGGGATAGACTCAGAAGTGTCTCTGTTCGCAGATGATGTGAAATTAATGAGGAGAATCACATCGGAAGAGGACCAAGCAGGACTTCAAACAGACCTGGACAAGCTTGACATCTGGTCTAGCAACTGGCTTCTCGAATTCAATCCCACCAAATGCAAAGTCATGAAGATCGGAGAAGGACAAAGAAGACCGCTGACAGAGTACAGGCTAGGCGGGCAAAGGCTACAAACCTCGGCAAAGGAGAAAGACCTTGGGGTGAGTATAACGCCAAGCACGTCTCCGGAGGCACACATCAACCAGATAACCGCGGCAGCATATGGGCGACTGGCAAACCTAAGATTAGCGTTCCGTTACCTTAACAAGGAATCGTTCAAGACACTGTACACCGTGTACGTCAGGCCCATACTAGAATATGCAGCACCAGTCTGGAACCCACACCTGGTCAAGCACGTAAAGAAACTAGAGAAAGTGCAAAGGTTTGCGACAAGGTTAGTTCCACAACTCAGGGGTCTGTCCTATGAGGAAAGGTTGAGGGAAATAGGACTAACAACACTGGAGGAAAGAAGGGCCAGCGGAGACATGATAACGACATACAAAATACTGCGGGGAATCGACAAGGTAGACAGTGACAGGATGTTCCAGAGAGGGAACACAGAAACAAGGGGACACAACTGGAAGCTGAAGACTCAGATGAGTCAAAGGGATGTTAGGAAGCATTTCTTCAGCCACAGAGTAGTCAGGAAGTGGAATAGTCTAGAGAAAGATATAGTGGAGGCAGGAACCATACATAGTTTTAAGACGAGGTATGATAAAGCTCATGGAGCAGGGAGAGCAGAGACCCAGTAGCGGACAGCGAAGAGGCGGGGCCAGGAGCTGAGTCTCGACCCCTGCAACCACAGTTAGGTGAGTACAATTAGGTGAGTAGAATTAGGTGATTACAATTAGGTGAGTACACACACACACACACACGCAAATGATATGAAGTTGATGAGAAGAATTCAATCGGACGAGGACCAGGCAGAACTATAAAGGGATCTTGACAGGCTGCAAGCCTGGTCCAGCAACTGGCTCCTGGAGTTCAACTCCACCAAGTGCAAAGTCATGAAGATTAGGGAGGAACAAAGAAGACCGCAGACGGAGTACATCTAGAGGGCCAGAGACTACAAACCTCACTCAAGGAAAAGGATCTTGGGGTGAGTATAACACCGGGCACATCTCCTGAGGCGCACATCAACCAAATAACTGTTGCAGCATACGGGCGCCTAGAAACCTAAGAATATCATTCCGACATCTCAATAAGGAAACATTCAGGACACTGTACACTGTGTACGTTAGGCCTATATTGGAGTATGCAGCACCAGTTTGGAACCTACATCTAACTAAGCACGTAAGGAAACTAGTGAGAGTGAAAATGTTTGCAACAAGACTAGTCCCGGAGCTAAAGGGCATGTCCTACGAGGAGAGGTTAAGGGAAATCGACCTGACGACATTGGAGGACAGGAGAGATAGGGGGGATATGATAACGACGTAAAATACTGAGAGGAATGGACAAGGTGGACAGAGACAGGATGTTCCAGAGATAAGACACAGCAACAAGGGGTCACAGTTGGAAGCTGGAGACTCAGATGAATCACAGGGATGTTAGGAAGTATTTCTTCAGAGTTGTCAGGAAGTGGAATAGTCTGGGAAGTGATGTAGAGGAGGCAGGATCCATACACAACTTTAAGAAGAGGTATGATAAAGCTCATGGAGCAGCAAGAGAGAGGACCTAGTAGCGGTCAGTGAAGAGGCGGGGCCAGGAGCTAAGTCTCGACCCCTGCAACCACAATTAGGTGAGTACACTCTCTGACAAGACATCGATGAGCAGCATATTTCACACTTACTGCAGAGTTTGCAACACTTCTTACTGGAGCTCACACCTCATCAAATATACAAAAGAAAACCAGTGAAAGTTCAGAGATTTGTAATAGCTAATCCCAGACAGCTGACCTACAATGAGCGAATGAAGAAACTGAACCTGATGAGCTTAGAGGAAAAATTAAACAAGGAGAGAGATGAAGAAAACGTACAAGTAATTCATTGTAAAGAAGCGAAGCGATTAATGTGAACTGAATTAAACTTATTCAGTGATAAAGATACATTAAACTTATTCAGTGATAAACAAAGAAAGATGAATTAAACTTACTCAGTGATAAACAAAGAAAGATGAATTAAACTTACTCAGTGATAAACAAAGAAAGATGAATTAAACTTACTCAGTGATAAACAAAGAAAGATGAATTAAACTTATTCAGTGATAAACAAAGAAAGATGAATTAAACTTATTCAGTGATAAACAAAGAAAGGTGAATTAAACTTATTCAGTGATAAACAAAGAAAGGTGAATTAAACTTATTCAGTGATAAACAAAGAAAGATGAATTAAACTTATTCAGTGATAAACAAAGAAAGATGAATTCAACTTACTCAGTAATGAATAAATGAAAGAGAAGTGAATTAAACTAACCTAGTAGTGAATAAATGAAGGCAGAAGTGTTAATATAAACGGAACTTAAAAGTTAACTAGTACTTGTTGTTTACATTAAAATTTAAAAAAAATATTCTGTACGAAAAATGACATAATGAATAAATTAAAAGAAAGATGTGAGGAAAATTGTGGAGTAACTTCCAATTATTTGGAGTAAAATGATGAAATTAAAAGACCTTAGTCAGAAAATGTTAAAAAATCTCGAGCTTAACAAGTGATAAAATCTTGAGTGCATCCAGCAATAAAACTTCGAGTGATTAAATGAATCAAGTAATAAAATATCGAGTGAATCAAGTAATAAAATATCGAGTGAATCAAGTAATAAAATATAACAAGGAATGAAACCCTGGTAGTGAAAAAGAGAAACATTTAAAGTGAAGATCAACCAAGCTGGTGGTGTTTGCCTCGTGTTGGTTATCACTCAACACTGTCAAGTGTTCATTATACTTTAGTTATTCATAAAACAGGAACTTTACAAGAAGACCAATCATAAGTAGCAAATATCTCACTGATCAAACCGTGATTCTGACAGGTGTCACGCCTACACCAGCCCTCATGAACATGTGATTCTGACAGGTGACACTCCCACACCAGACCTCATGAACATGTGATTCTGACAGGTGTCACGCCCACACCAGACCTCATGAGCATGTGATTCTGACAGGTGACACTCCCACACCAGCCCTCATGAACATGTGATCCTGACAGGTGACACGCCCACACCAGACTTCATGAACATGTGATCCTGACAGGTGACACGCCCACACCAGACTTCATGAACATGTGATCCTGACAGGTGACACGCCCACACCAGACTTCATGAACATGTGATCCTGACAGGTGTCACTCCCACACCAGACTTCATGAACATGTGATCCTGACGGGTGACACGCCCACACCAGCCCTCATGAACATGTGATCTGACAGGTGTCACGCCCACACCAGCCCTCATGAACATGTGATCCTGACAGGTGACACGCCCACACCAGCCCTCATGAACATGTGATCCTGACAGGTGACACGCCCACACCAGCTCTCATGAACATGTGATCCTGACAGGTGACACGCCCACACCAGCCCTCATGAACATGTGATCCTGAAAGGTGACACGCCCACATCAGTCCTCATGAACATGTGATCCTGACAGGTGACACGCCCACACCAGCCCTCATGAACATGTGATCCTGACAGGTGACACGCCCACACCAGCCCTCATGAACATGTGATCCTGACAGGTGACACGCCCACACCAGCCCTCATGAACATGTGATGCTGACAGGTGACACGCCCACACCAGCCCTCATGAACATGTGATCCTGACAGGTGACACGCCCACACCAGCCCTCATGAACATGTGATCCTGACAGGTGACACGCCCACATGAATCATATGTGAGTCCCGTAAGTAAAATGCTCGTCTTGGCCCACATGACCAACATGGGATTCAGGCAAGAAACATGATCACACCAGCTCACATGATCAATAAGTAAACCTGGTAATATGACCATGTGAACTTGGCAGGTAACTTACCCACAACAGCTCCCATGACCAACTGGAATAGTGCACAGTATAGTGCAGAGTATAGTGCAGAGTACAGTGCAGAGTATAGTGCAGAGTATAGTGCAGAGTACTGTGTAAGTTGATAATGCAGTCGAATATTAGCGTTGAAGATATGAAGGAAAATAGAAGAGGTGTTACCAAGTTATTATATGAAAACTAATATCCAAAAGTCTTTAATATAAAAGGTATATTAAGTCTTACGCAGACCAAATCTAATTCAAACTTTCAAAGAGTTCAAAGAGGCCAATATCGTAAAATAGACAAGTAGGTTAAAGCCGTTCAGAATTTGTATTAATATTGAAGAGTTGAAGCTAATCAGATGCGGCACCCAGAAATTATAGCATGAAAAGCACTATTTAAATTTTTCCAATCCTTCCAAGGCAGCAATTTGGGACCTACACAGCCAATACATTTTTTTTCTAAGAAAGATTGATCAGCTTTAAAAAAATAAGGATATCAAGTAAATTAATAAGGGTTCTATAAGTTTGGTGTATACATCACTAATTTTTAACAGTGATTTTGAAGATTTATTCGCGATCAGAAAATACATTCTCTAGTTATTACCAAGGGACCAACTTGACTAATAAAACTGACACATTATAACTTACACAAGCTAACAACCTAACATCAGTACTAGAAGTTTAAAGCTGACCGGAAGACGCATTTTCCGGTTACTTCACAAAATCCAAGAAATTTTTTTTGCCTCGACGGCCTAAACCCAAGAAACATTGTATTTTATACGATGCCTCAGCCATTGTTGATTCATGCCGGTTATAATTGTTACATTTTAATAAGAGGAAAGCGCTACACCCGTAAGGGTTTAGCGACACCCAGATGGGTGGGCATCGCCTATGAATTGGCATCGGCCCCACCCCACCTGGCTTTACACCCCACCTGGCTTTATAACCCACGTGGCTTTACATCCCACCTGGCTTTACATCCCACTTGGCATTACATCCCATCTGGCTTTACAGTCCACCTGGATTTACACCCCACCTGGATTTACATCCCACTTGGCATTACACCCGACCTAGCTTCACAATCCACCTGCATTTACACCCCACCTGGCTTCGCAATTCATCTGGATTTACACCCTAACTGGCTTCACAACCCACCTGGCTTCACAGCCCACCTGGCTTCACAGCCCACCTGACATCGCCTCTCGCCTGGCTTCAGCACTCACCTACAGTGATGGACACTTGACTCAGTGGGTGAAGGAGGCGAGGAAGAAGGTTCCAACAAGAGAACAATAATGAGAAGACAACATCTTTTGTTAAGTTTGGACGACATTCTTGCCTTACTGATTGTCTGTGTTCACGTCTCCACTTGGCCTGTCCCTACTCCCCCTCTAGTGCCTCTGTTACAAGCGTTGCTTGTTAATGTTTCTTAATGAACTCTTGAGCTCTATGTCAACATTGTCGTTTGGTAGTTTGTGTTATGTGGTGACTTCTTTCACCCTCCTATGTCAACATTGTCGTTTGGTAGTTTGTGTTATGTGGTGACTTCTTTCACCCTCCTATGTCAACATTGTCGTTTGGTAGTTTGTGTTATGTGGTGACTTCTTTCACCCTCCTATGTCAACATTGTCGTTTGGTAGTTTGTGTTATGTGGTGACTTCTTTCACCCTCCTATGTCAACATTGTCGTTTGGTAGTTTGTGTTATGTGGTGACTTCTTTCACCCTCCTATGTCAACATTGTCGTTTGGTAGTTTGTGTTATGTGGTGACTTCTTTCACCCTCCTATGTCAACATTGTCGTTTGGTAGTTTGTGTTATGTGGTGACTTCTTTCACCCTCCTATGTCAACATTGTCGTTTGGTAGTTTGTGTTATGTGGTGACTTCTTTCACCCTCCTATGTCAACATTGTCGTTTGGTAGTTTGTGTTATGTGGTGACTTCTTTCACCCTCCTATGTCAACATTGTCGTTTGGTAGTTTGTGTTATGTGGTGACTTCTTTCACCCTCCTATGTCAACATTGTAGTTTGGTAGTTTGTGTTATGTGGTGACTTCTTTCACATTTCTTGGTTAACAGCGTGGCTGTGTAGCTTCGTAATTAGTGTTATGCGATGACATCTTACACACTCATTTTTCAATAATGTAGTTTACCATTTCGTGTGATGTGACCTCCTCACACCTTAGTTAAAAGCGCAGTTTACTAGTTAGTATACAGAGTGGAGTATAGAAGTTAAAGAGAGGTGATGATCATAACACAATTTGTAAACTCAATGGAAAATAAACAAACAATCCAAGTTTTTAGACATGGTACTCAAAATTCTTTTTCTTTCAAGGTGATTTCTTGCTGTATAACCCCTGTGGTTTAGCGCTTCTATTTGATTATAATAATAATAATGCAGTAGAAAACTGCTCTTACTCCAAGAAATCGCATAATTTACTCCTTTACATTGTTTCAAAACTAAATATCTTCAACTATCAGCTTTGTGTCTAAACAGAGGAGATATTTTTCCCTATGATACAATTTTTTGACTAAGTAGCCGAGAAAAAATATACAACGTTCATATATGAACATTTATAACTCGTGGCGAGAGAATGAGTTGAAAAAAAATTATATATAACGTTAGTTGAAATAATAGCAGCAGAAATATTAATTTATTATCGAAAATACTGTATTACAAAGGCATGAAATCATGTCATTACGAAAGTGTGAGCACTGTCAAAACAAAGTGTGAATACTGTCATAACAAAAAGCACCTGCCCATACCATTGTACATATGTAAGCAACAATCAACACAACTATGCTATTATTTAAAAGATAAATTACCCATAACCTAAATTCACATTTCAAGTTTCTCCTATACTCTGAAAGACAAACTTTCCTCTATGGAAAACAAATCATTCCTTGGTCTAGTAAGGTTAACAAAATATAGTTTCATGTCACTGACCTTCAGCTCAAACTTAATTTCCATTATGGTATTGAGTCACAAATAGGAATATTGCCATGAATATTGAAGCAAATGAAAAACTATTATGATAGACTAATTTGTAAATTAGATCAAAGAGGAAAGGGGAAAATAATGAAATTTTAATTAAATAGTCGAGAGCAATTCGTGATGATTAGCTGCTGGGAAAAAATAGAAGGAAATATTGTGTTTAATGAGATAATTAAAGGAACTGTAATAATGATTAATTTAACGCAAGTTGGCACGAAATTCAGAACTATATAGACACTCAGAACTAACAACACAAAACACTCACGACCAGCAACACAACACTCATGACCAGTAAAACAACACTCAGGACCAGTAAAACAACACTCAGGACCAGTAAAACAACACTCAGGACCAGTAATACAACACTCAGGACAAGTAAAACAACACTCAGGACCAGTAATACAACACTCAGGACCAGTAAAACAACACTCAGGACAAGTAAAACAACACACAGGACCAGTAAAACAACACTTAAGACCAGTAAAACAACACTCACGACCAGCAACACAACAATCAAGACCAGTAAAACAACACTTATGACTAGCAAGACAACACTCAGGACCAACAAAACAACACTCAGAACCAATAAAACAACACTAAGTACCAGTAAACCAACACTCAGGTCCAGTAAAACAACACTCAGGACCAGTAAAACAACACTTAGGACTAACAAGATAACACTCAGGATCAGCAACACAACACTCAAGACCAGTAAAACAATACTAAAGACCAAAAATAAAACACTCAGGACCAGCAAAACAACACTCAGCAACACAATACTCAGGACCAGCAAAACAATATTCAGGATCAGCAAAACAACACTCAGGACCAGCAACACAAAACACTCAGGACCAACAACACAGCACTCAGGATCAGGAAATCAACACTCAGGAGAAACAACACAACACTAAGGACAAGCAACACAACACTCATGACCAGAAACACAAAACACTCAGGATCAGCAAAACAACACTCAGGACGAGCAACACAAAACACTCAGGATCAGCAAAACAACACTCAGGACCAGCAATAAAAACGCTCAGGATCAGCAAAACAACACTCAGGACTAGCAACACAACAAATGTGCAGGACCTGCAACACAACACTGAGAATCAGCAAGGCAACTCTCATGGAACACGGGACCGGCAACACAACACTAAGAATCAGCAACACAACTCTCAGGAAACATTCAAATTCAGCTACACATTTAACAGGACCAGACACACAACACTTAGGACCAACAACACAACCTTCTGGACAATACAGCACTCAGGACGAGCAACACAAGACATAATCAGCAACACAACACTCGGAACCATCAAATATGGTACCCTGACAATATTGTTCTTGAACATAACGAAAGTCTACAAATGTTTCTCTGTGTTGAAGGTTATGCTGGAACGACAGTTATCAGGGCCAGGTCCAGGGCCAGGGTCAGGGCCAGGGCCAGGTCCAGGCGAGAGATCAGTCGTCTGACTCGGTTCTTTATTCTGTCCAGAAGTCGTTGATGAGACGGAAGGGGGGAAGGGACGGCAGTCAATGCATGACAGTAGAACAGACTTAGTGTGAGCAAACTTGTGCCTCACACAGAGTGTTGCAGCCTCTACTGTCGAACAGGTACGAGATACGGCTTAGTGCTGTTAGCTTCTTATCTGTCTTGATTGCAAGATTCACCACGTGGTTCTTCATAGACATTTTGGGATCAGATTCTACCCCTAGGATATGAGCTTCATCCCGGAGTTCTCCATTCATTCTCATCACTAATCCAGCATTAACGTCACTGTGCTTTCTTGGAAGGAAAGGTAACCTGCCATCGTTTCCCAGGCTGATATAGCTGTAAGATGACTCACGAAATCGTAATGACACGATTGCAAACAAACCATGCCACGGGTGGGGTTCGAACCCGCTTTCAGAGAGTCTCAAAACTCCAGACCGTCGCGTAAGCCACTGGGCTAGCTAGTTGGATGAATCTTATTGAAGCTAGCTGGCCCAGAGGCTTACGCGACGGTCTGGAGTTTTGAGACTCTCTGACCGCAGGTCGCTTGTTCTATCTAGGCTGGAATATTGCTGCACACTAACTGCACCTTTCAAGGCAGGTGAAATTGCTGACCTAGAAAATGTGCAGAGAACCTTCACGGCACGCATAACTGCAATAAACCACCTTAATTACTGGGAACGCTTGAAGTTCCTAAACCTGTACTCCCTGGAACGCAGGCGGGAGAGATACATTATTATATACACTTGGAAAATCCTAGAGGGATTAGTACCAAACTTGCACACGAGAGTCACTTCCTACGAAAGCAAAAGACTCGGCAGACGATGTAACATCCCCCCAATGAAAAGCAGGGGTACCAATAGCACGTTGAGAGACTACAAAATAAGTGTCAGGGACCCAAGACTGTTCAACTGCCTCCCAGCATACATAAGGGGGATTACCAATAGACCCCTGGCTGTCTTCAAACAGGCACTGGACAGACACCTAAAGTCGGTACCTGACCAGCCGGGCTGTGGTTCGTAAGTTGGACTGTATGCGGCCAGCAGTAACAGCCTACTTGATCAGGCCCTGGTCCAACATGAGACCTGGTCACAGATCGGGCCGCAGGGGCGTTGACCTCTGGAACTCTCTCCAGGTAAACTCCAGGTAAGATGTTCATTTATGTAACGAGAGCAGTGGGCATTTCCTCTCTTGAAAAGAAAATGTCAGAGTACGGTCATCTGCATATGCATAAAACTGTATCGGAGAATAAAACGAATACCAACCACACAATAGAGCGAAAAACAAATTGAAGGATCTGGGAGTGATAACATCAGAGAATCTCAATTTCGTAGATCACAACACTGTATCTACCACATCTGCTAGGAAAATGCCAAGCCGATGATGATTCTCTTCAAATCGCTTGTTCTCTATAGGCTGGAATATTGCTGTACACTAACGACCCGTTTCAAGGAAGGCGAAAATGCAAACCTGGAGAATATACAGAGAACTTTTACGGCACGTATAGGTACGATAACGTAACTAAATTTCTGGGTACGTTTGAGGTCTCTCGCCTTGAACTCCTTGGAACGCAGGTTAGAAAGATTTATCATAATATATGCTTGACAAATCGGTTAGAGACTAGTCCCTAATCTGCACACGAGAATCACTCCCTACGAAGGAAAAATACTTAGCAGGAGATGCAACATCCCCCAATAAAAAGCAAGGGCGCCACGAGTACGCTAAGAGAAAACACAAAAAGGTTCAGGGGCCCAAAACTTTTCAACTGCCTCCCAGCATACATAAGGGAAAGTACCAATAGACCACCGGCTGTCTTCAAGAAGTCGCTTGACGTCGCGGGGGGCGTTGACCCCCGAAACCCCCTCCAGGTATACTCCAGGTCCAGGGATTCTGGAATAAGATGAAGATCATTGAAGTAAACATACCATAACAATGGACCAAGCACACCTCCCCGTGGAACACTGCCACCGGTTGGAGGTTCTATCTTGAAGGTAGTCACTAAAGAGGTGTAGTGCGGAGCCAGAGACTCCAAGTGCTAACAGTTTTCCCATAAATCCCTGGTGTCATACTCGGTCGAAAAGATCAGCAATGTCTAGTGCTACTATACAGCTGATCTTTTATTAATCCATCAGCAGATTAGCAGCAGAGCGACCTTTTCTGAAGCAAAACTGACGCTCTCTCTCTCTCTCTCTCTCTCTCTCTCTCTCTCTCTCTCTCTCTCTCTCTCTCTCTCGTCAGTATTCTGCCTGGGAATCTTCAATCTGAGCTTCCATGAAAACTAATGATTGTCACTTCCATTATGTGAACTGGTCGAAGTAGTTTTTGGTGAGTTAAATTTAGCAGAGCGCTTGTGTGCGAACTTTTGTTCCATTGTATGATATTCATTTGTCATGCTCTCTGTCCCAAAATATTTCCATGTATTGTCTAGATTTCCTGAAGGCTTAAAAAAACAGACATTCGGGAAAACTACAGACTCAGTGTGGCCGAACATGAAACAAAAGTATAGAGGAGAGAGAGAGAGAGAGAGAGAGAGAGAGAGAGAGAGAGAGAGAGAGAGAGAGAGAGAGAAATATTCCCCGTTAAGAAACGTAAAAGATAACAGTTCCGCAGTGAGATAAATTAATAAATGATAATAAAATACAAAATAACCAATTGTAGTTAGAATATTTGGTCACAGCTGCCTCAGTATTACTTGAAATAAAAGCTTATCACGTATATCCAGACATGTGGGAGGTAGACACCGAGGAAAGAAAAGTGTAAAGAGACAATGGGAAAAACGACTGACACGGTGTAGCCAGACACTGGAAAAGAGGACTGACACAGTGTACCTAAACACTGGGGGAAAAAAAACACACTAGGGCAAGTAGACAGAAGGAAGGAAACCCAAAACAATTTAGCCAAACACTGGACAAAGAAAGCTAGCACAGTATAGCCAGATACTTGTCAAGCAAATAAACTGAGAGTACTTGACACAAAGATAAAACAAATGTAGCCATGTGCCAGAAAAATAAACAGTAGTAGAAACCAAGGTAAGACAAGTGAACAAGTCTTGCCATGTAACAGGAAAATATAACTGATCGTCAACAGTTACATTACACATGAAAATATGCCAAAACTAGAGACAGTATAACCAGTACAAAGCCAAGAGAAAAATTTAATGGAGGAAGACAATAAGAAGGAAGAACAGGGGAAGTGTGTTAAAAACCTTAGAAAATGAAAAGAACTTTTAAACAGATCGCTTCAACGGCGATATATGATGTGCCAGCTTTAATTCAGAAATTTGTGTTGTTTAACGTTACAATGTAATTTTTCATTGTGCAATTTAATGTTGGCTTCACCGAGCACGCTATTGCATTTTTTTGTTTCTGTAATTTGTAAAATTAAATACAGTAACTCCACATTTGATGCGTATCTTTGCAACACCACCTACATTATATCCTGTAATGCTGTAGTACTAATGGTATCGTGTGTGGCATCTGCTAAGTACGCGCCACCAGTGCTTCTTATCAGCGGAATTAAGACCATTATCATTACGAATGACATTCTGTTTGCATTTTCCCCATTCTTATTTTCTTAAAGCTCGCCTGTTCTGAATGAAAGCATTCAGAATAAGCATTCAGAACCCTGAAGGCTTTCATTCTTACTGTAGTTTGTGTTTCAGTAGTAGGTGTTTATTGATGAGATAAGAACTGTGTTGCTTTCCTATGGTGCTACATTACTAGCATCCCATTAGCCTTGTGTAAATGATTACGGAACTTAAACGTTGGAAACTAGTCAAAAATGGTCTTCTTAGACTCTTCTATATCATCGCGCTGCTCCATTGGTGTTATTCAATAGATGACATTTTTCGAATTTTGGGAGATCTAACTGTGCCTCAGCGCATTTCTGCTAGTGTTCGTTGCCAAGAGTGAAGAGGATTGTCCCTGAAATCACGACTCACCAAAACTCCTGATTTCTCTTGCATCCTCTATCATTCATTAATGTCCTGAGTTTGTCAGCTGCTTGACCATCAGCTTAGATTCGATCCTGTCGAGCACCAGTATGGAGAACCAATGTCGCTTACTTCTTCCCTTGTTACTTCACACTCCTGTATCCACAGCAACAAGAGTAACTTTATATCCAGCAGATACGTCCAATATCATAGTTGAAGTGGCTATTTATACCGGGTATTACAAAGGCAAGAAGCTCGATAGAACTGTGACTTAAATTCATTCTTTCTGGTAAGACTTCCTTCCACACTTCGCTGTGTTACTACAATAATCAGCCATGAGCGCGATCAGCCATTCCTGGAAGGCAGGGAAGGTGTTCAGTGTGGGTACCAAGTAGCGAATGTGAAAAAAAAAACATTTAGTTGAGTTTTAACATTTAAATATGCACATGTTAATAACAGTCATTTGCATTTAAATTAACATTAACAACATTCATTTTATTTCAGATCTATATTTAAATTATGACTTGCACAAAACACTGCACACAATATGGACTTTGGCAAAATCAGGATTTATATTGTCTTTATTTTATCATGTACTAAGTTACTGCATTTTATAAATAATTTTCAGATTCTGAATCTGTATAACAATATATGTTAGAACAAAAATAGATCCATTGAAAAAACTCAAGGAACAAAAAAAAAAAACGGGTATCTAAAGAGCAAATGTAAACCTGTTTCCAGAGAGACAGAACAATAACAGTGTAGCCAGAAGCCTTGGAGACATGGGTCCTGCAGGACAAGAACCTCAAAGTAACGCTGAATGTCGTAGAACTTGAGGTTTAAGTAACAATTGAGTGTCAAGAGAACACTGGATCTGACAGCACACTCACGCCTATATTTAATATTTAGGTTTAGGAAAGCCTCCCTAAGAGAACCACTGCTAATAATTCCTTCTTGTTTGATGAGACAGCAAACCCTTCACTCTGAACCACATAAAACATCAAAGAATAAAACTAACGTCTGTCAGACCGATGTCACAAATCCTTAAAGCAACTTTCTTTGAAGCCACCGTTGTATATGTTAATTCCACAGTATTATGCAGATCAAGGAAATTACATTGGAGCAAAATTTTAGAATTTCTCTGGTATTAACAATGGTGTGTCACTAATGTAATGGTTTAGAAAAACAGTGATGTTTAAACGAAATCTTAAAAAAAAAAAAAAACTTTTTCCAATCAATCTTATTAAAAAGTAACAGAATAAATACAATGCAGTGATTCTTTAGGAGAGTTCTTCGTCAATTTCTTTATCGTTGTTAATAATTTTTAAAAATCACTTTCATATTCAAATTAAAAACTTGACAGGTGTGAGAGATTGGCAGTGTGAAGTAAAACAAGTGTATCATTAAGCTTGTGCCTTATATTAGGACAAGGAAGACATACAACAGTTAGGCATCTTTTTTCCGAAATGTTTCGTCTACACAGTAGGCTTCTTCAGGCAAATACAGAGGAGGCAGCAGAAGCAGTGAAGATGTAGAAACGATATAATCAGTCTATCATCCTCGAAGATGTAGTTTTGAGAATTTCAGTCCCTCTGCCTGGAGAAGAGTTCTGTTCCATAGTCAGGAACAATTCACACTGAGAATTGGAGACTTATATACTGCCAATGGTGAGGCGCAGAAAATCTTGAAAAAGATAGAAGGGGCGGGACCCACTAATACAAGCAAGAAAGTAATAAGTGCGAGGCAATGTAACTAGTGGTCAGGCACCAAGATTCTTCAAGGATGATGGACTTGACTATATTTATTGGTTATATGCCAATAAAAATTGCATATAATATATTGTAAGTTGAATACAATTTCATCCGTTTTTTCGACAACTTTTTCAGAAAACTCGGGGCTACGTGGTCTTAAAGTTCTCCAAAACGTCAAAATTCCCCGATACCTGGAGTATACCTGGAGAGGGTTCCGGGAGTCAACGCCCCCGCCGCGCGGTCTGTGACCAGGCCTCATGGTGGATCAGGGCCTGATCAACCAGGATGTTACTGTTGGCCGCACGCAAACCGACGTACGAATCACAGCCCGGCTGTGTCTGCTTGAAGACAGCCATGGGTCTATTGATAATCCCCCTGATGTATGCTGGGAGGCAGTTGAACAGTCTTGGGCCCCTGACACTTATTGTACTGTCCCTTATCTTCCTAGTTGCACCCCTGCTTTTCATTGGGGGATGTTGCATCGTCTGTCGAGTCATTATGCTCGGATTTTCCAAGTGTATATGATCATGTATCTCTCCCGCCTGCGTTCTAGGGAGTACAGGTTTAGGAACTTCAAGCGTTCCCAGTAATTGAGGTGTTTTATCGCAGTTATCTGTGCCGTGAAGGTTCTCTGTACATTTTCTAGGTCAGCAATTTCATCTGCCTTGAAAGGTGCCGTTAGTGTGCAGCAATATTCCAACCTAGATAGAACAAGCGACCTGAAGAGAGTCATCATGGGCTTGGCATCCCTAGTTTTGAAGGTTTTCATTATCCATCCTGTCATTTTTCTAGCAGATATGATTGATGCAATGTTATGGTCTTTGAAGGTGAGATCTTCCGGCATGATCCCTCCCAGGTCTTTTACATTAGTTTCTCTCTCTATTATGTTGTTGGAATTTGTTTTTTTACTCCGATGTAGTTCTAATTTCCTCATGTTTTCCATATCGGAGTAATTGAAATTTCTCCTCATTGAATTTCATATTGTTTTCTGCGGCCCATTTAAAGATTTGGTTGATGTATGTCTTGCGGTGTCTTCAATGGAGGACACTGTCATGCAAATTCTGTCATCTGCAAAAGAAATGAGGATGAGGAACAAGATGGGAGAGAGTACTGTGCCTTGAGGAACAGAGCTTTTCACCGTAGCCGCCTCAGACTTTACTCTGTTTACTACTTTGTGTTTTATTTGTTAGGAAATTATAGATCCATCTACCAACTTTTCCGGTTATTCCTTTATCACGTATTTTGTGCTATTACATTATGGTCACACCGTTGTAACACTTTTTTGGTAGTTTGAATAATGGTTTATGAATATTCATAATTATGTTGTCATTAAATACTTATTACTACTTACTGTACATAATATAATCAAGGATAAAAAAAATGAAGATCTTCAGCAAGGACATTCAAAAATTATCCACAGGGCCTTAGTAAACAGACATGACAAAATGAAGGAGCCTGATATCAGTTAGCAGAACCCACAGGACTTATGATTCATCTCACAGAATTCAGTCTTATGCACTTTAATCAAACCAAGTAAATTTGGAAGAGTTGTCATATTGGCTGATTTCTTTTAGTGTTCCTTTCCTTTTTTGAGGACAAATCTTAATTTACCTTTTTGATGTTTTTTTGTAAAGTAATGCATCAATATCAAAGTAACTGTACCTTTTTATTTATACTATAACCATTTATTTCAAAACGACAATTGCACTGGATTCGTCAGCTTTAATAACATGTAAAACATGAGTAACAAATCACAATACCGTGACTAGAACAATTCACCAAAAACCCACACTTAAGAGGGGATCATTTTAACGATGTTTTAATTCGTTCTAGACGGCCTGGAATATCGTCATACGGTTCCTCTCCTGTGTCAGGGATTTTTAATATATTAAGAGCTTTAGAAAAACCTCTAACTTGGTTCAAGTCAATATGCAAGAATATTGACAGTTTTCCTTTAGACTGGAAAAAGTACAAACAATCTCAGTATTATTTGTCATTCGATGCAAAACGAAGTCTAAAACCTAATGAACATTTTACATTTGCATCCATTTGTTTACTATACAAATTAACCACAAAAATCATTATTAAGGGAGGGATACCAATCATATGTAGCATTTTGCCTAGAAAGGGAGTGGGCAATGAATGGATGTCTAGAGCAATTGGTATAAATTGCTGGCTAGACAGGTACTGCAAGGAACTTGCAATTCCATTTATTGATAACTGGGACAAATTCTATGGCAAACGTGATATGTATACAAGGGATGGGGTTCATCTCTCTGGGGCTGGAGTGGTTGCATTAGCCGATTCGATTGAGGGGGTCATTGGGGACTTGTCTAGGACTTTAAACTGATAGATTATAGAGGTATGGGTGTTTGTAGGAAACAATCAGGCTGTAGTATTAGGGTTGGAAACAGCAGATATTACCAGGATAACTCAGGGATATGTTTAAAAGACAATATTCAAAATAAAGTTGCTAGTAAAGGCAAAGCAATTAATCAACAAACAAAGAGAGATAGTAGAGGGAAACGAGTGACTAGCTCCCTTAAGGTTTACTATACAAATAGTAGGAGTCTAAGAAATAAGATAGATGAGCTAAGATTACTTGCAAGTGTAGGTAATATAGATATTATTGCTATAACAGAGATCTGGTTCAACCTGAAAGATAGAGAAATGCCTTCCGAGTGCAACAAACAGGGTTATAAGCTATTCCACACTGATAGGGTCAACAGGAAGGTTGGTGGAGTGGTGATGTACGTCAGAGATAATTTAAATTTTTGTGTTAGACATCGGACACAGAATCTGTTTGGCTACAGTTTCTCGAGGGTCGTGAAAAATTGATTTTGGGTGTGATTTACAGGCCCCCAAGCCTGGATAGGGAATGCAGTAAGCTGCTATGGAACGAAATTCATAAGGCGTCTAGACATGAAAATGTTGTGTTAATGGGAGATTTTAACTTTAGACAAATTGATTGGAACAATGTGACAGGTAATCTTGAGTCTAGTGACTTTCTTGATACGGTTCAGGATTGTTTTTTAAAACAGTTTGTGACAGAACCAAGTAGAGGTAGCAACTTGCTTGATTAGGTTCTTGCCAACAAAGAATCACTAATTAATATTCTTGAGGTTAATGAAGAGCTTGGGGAAAGCGATCACAAATCACTTAGTTTCAATATATCATGGAATTACCCAGGTAACTGCAATCAAGTCTCTGTTCCAGACTTTTGCTTAGCCAACTTCATGGGGCTGAGAAATTACCTAGGTGGGCTAAATTGGGATGATCTGACTATGGGTCAGGTAGGTGGTTTTGGTTGCCAATATGACATTTTTCAGAGCATAGTTCTAGCTGCCCAGACAACTTTTGTTCCGAGTAGGGAAATTAGATCTAACGAAAATGATCCTAAATGGATGAATAGATTAAAACATCTCATTGGTCAAAGGAGAGGCATATATAGGCGTATCAAAAGAGGGGATGGACAGATAAGAAATTAATATTTTCAATTAAAGAGAAAAATAAAAAAAGGAATAAGAAAAGCAAAAAGGGATTATGAGGCTAAGGTCGCAAGGGATTCGAAGACTAACCCTAACCCAAAAAGATTCTTTCAGGTATACAGAAGTAAGATTAGGTACAAGATAGGCCCACTTAAGAGTAACTCAGAACAGATCACGGATAGTGATAAGGATATGTGTGAAATTTTCAATACTTACTTCCTCTCAGTTTTTACTCAGGAAGATACTAGCAGAATTCCAGAAATAATAAATTATGTAGAACAGGAAGATAATAGACTATGCTCGATTGGGGTAACTAGTTACATGGTCCTCAGACAAATAGAGAAATTAAAACCTAACAAATCCCCAGGCCGTGATGAACTGTTTGCAAGAGTTTTAAAGGAATGTAAAGAGGAACTTAACAAACCTTTGGCAAATCTTTTCAATATATCACTACAAACTGGCATAGTGCCAGACAAGTGGAAAAGGGCAAATGTAATACCTATTTACAAGGCAGGTGACAGGTCCTTAGCTTCGAACTATAGACCAATAAGCCTTACCTCCATAGTAGGTAAATTTATGGAATCAATAATTGCCGAGGGAATTCGTAGCCATCTTGAAAGGCATAAATTGATTAATGAATCTCGACACGGTTTTACTAAGGGGCGTTCCTGTCTTACGAATTTACTAATTTTTTTTCACTAAGGTGTTTGAGGAGGTAGATCATGGTAATGAATATGATATTGTGTATATGGACTTCAGTAAGGCTTTCGATAGAGTTCCACATCAGAGGCTATTGAGGAAACTTAAGGCACACGGAATAGGAGGAGAATTTTTTTCGTGAGTCGACCTTGACAGGATAATAACATCATCTAATCTTGACCATTAAAAAATCGTGTCAACAGAGGTATCAGATAGCCGAAAGTTTGTCTCTGGAAGAAAGGGTGACTTTGATGTTTGTTGAAACTTCTTAAGTTCTTCTATTGTGAGTCACTACTGGTATTCATGCTAGGATTACCATTGTTACATGGTTTCAGAATATGATTTTAAAGTTTTCCCACATTATGTTGGACCTGGGGAACACTAATGAAAATTTTACTATTGTGAGCCTGTATGTGTAGTCTTTCTTTGTTGATTGTGAAGATTATCCAGGCAACATGGTATTTTTCTTTGAAGATTATAAAAAATGGCTCTATATTTACTTTGATTGGAAGATTTTTATTTAGTACTGTTTCATTAGTAATAAGTTTGTATGTGTGTTGTTCCTCTTCATGACATGCTGTGTTCTCGGAGTTTCCAGGAGACAGTGCAAGAACAAACTTGGCTATTTTCTGGATATATTCTTGTTAAGCCTTTATTTGATCCAAGTTAGTTATAGCTAAGAGCATCATGAAAGGTTAGCTAGTGAGGATAGAAAAGAACAGAAGTTAGCTAGAGAAAAGGAAAAGTTAGGAAGACAAAAAAAAAAAAACGAGAACTTGAGAGAATAGCAAGGGAGAATGAAACTGAAGCTAGAGATGTAGCACTGAAAATAAAGGAACCTGAAGTACAGACAAAGTGTAGGTAACCACTTTGGAAAGAGAACAGAGTGTAGGTAATCACCTAGGAAAGAAAAAACAGTTTTGGAATCCCTTAGTAAAAAGAACAGGTACAGTTTTAGAACCACTTAAGAAAACACAGTGTAGGTAACCACTTAGGAAAGACAGCATAAACAATGTTGGTAATCAGAGGGCCAGAGCCAGGGAGCTCGGTGGCCTCTGCATGCACATACATATGCACCCCCCTCCCCCACTAGTAAGTTTTGATAAGCCAATGAAAGCAGTTCAAGACTATATTGTTTGTGTAGGTCACGAAAACCACTGATAGCATATATATTTTCATCTTGTAGCTTTGTTACTTAGTTCAAATACCTGGACAAAACAATTTCAAGAGAATTCGTAAAGCAAAACAAATATATTCGGAACATTATTTGTAAGCTGCTGCTTACACATAATTTTAAAAATTTCTCGTGGTGATGCACTTTTCTCGACTAGTCTTAAAAAAAAAACCGTAACACACTAGACAAGTGAGGAGCTTCAGTGTTCTTACATCATGTTTTAAAACTTTTACAATTTTCAGCAATGTTCCAATAATTGCTTCGTTGTTATTGTATGCACACTAGGAATGTCATACAGGAAACCAAATAAAAAAATTTGCCTCATGCATATGTTTGAATCTACGTTCAAGATTGTAAAATTAAAGTTTACACTGAGAATTTACTAGGGATTCTGAGTTGGTTACCTTCAGTCAGGTAAGTGAACTTTTCTCCTTATCGTAACATGAATTGTCTCTGCTTCTAATTCTGCTGAGATGTTCAACTCGTCAGGAAGCTCTTGTGCATTTATTAATAATTTCCCAAATTCTTCATCATTCCTGCAGTTTACTACTAAAAAAAAAAAAAAAAATCCAAACTGTAGCCCAGTGGTATGAGGCGCGAATCAACCTACATATTTTTCTTTCTTTAAGGTCGTTTAGCTGCATCATGTATATCAAATACCGTCTGAAGGTTTTGACCAGCAACTGCACATTAATTTCAAAATATCATTCGAAAGAACGAGGAAAACGATTAAGGTGAATTTGGATATGTTATATACTACAAGACTTCGTGACCCAGATTTAGCTTATTACTTTTTTTTTTTAATTTGCGGAGAGCATTACCGATCCTTTTTCTTTGCCGTAATTTTTGGGAGCACTTTTTCATTCACGAAAATACAATCTCATGAAAAATTAATAAATGACCGGGTAAGAAAAATAATTTTTTTTTAAGCTTTGTCATAATCTATATTGCCGAACTTGTAAGGAAGAAAATTCATCTTGTTTAACTCTTATTATTGGTACATGGCATTTTAAAGCTCTCTAGCGACTTACAAAAGTTGAATCGTGCGCATTGACATTCTGTACCAGATCAAAGCATTATCTTGCTTTAAGGCAACTTTTGACAGCTTCATTAACAATAAAATTTACATAATGTGCACTGCTTCTATTATCATAGCCTTGACGTTTTTTTTTCCCCCAGTCAGAAATGTCGTCTACAACTGAAGAAGAATATTTGTGTAACCAACACTTGTTGTAAACATGACTGGCACAAATCTCGCTAAATGTTCCTTGCAAGGCTCTGGCAGACATTTATCAGTGTCTGAAGGTATGTCTACAAATTGAAGTATCGTGCTCACTTGTTCAACATGGCTCACATTAGGTATACATAAGTAAAAGGACACAAATGCAACTAATGTGACATTTTATTGTGGCAACGTTTCGCTCTCCAGGAGCTTTGTCAAGCCGGCTTGACATATTGTCGGTAATTCTACCAATATTAATACATTACGTATACAGTTTAAGAATAACATTTTGCAGCATGAACAGTTTCTAGTAATTCTGTTTTTACTGCTTTGGCTTAGAATTCAACCAGTTAATTTGTACATTTTTTCCAAGGTAGTGTACATGTCTCATTGTTTCTATCTTAAGTGGATATTTATTCAGAAGTGGGTCCAACATAGCAAGATATTCTAACTTCAAAAATTTTTCATTGCAAGAGGTGTGGAATTTGTTATGTGACCCCTTAATAGGATGATTTTCCATCGCAATACGCCTTTCTTAGATCTGCTGCCAATATTTTTTAGTGTCTGATATGGCGCATATTCTTTAGTCTTTTTTTTTTTTTTTTTGAGGGGGGGGGGGAGGCTTTTTAGTGTTAGTTCAAGTTCTCTCTAGTTCTCAGAATTATTCAAATGTTCCATACTTTCTTTCGTTAATTGGTAGAAAAGTGAGGTCATAACAGAACACAATCCCTTCCCCGTCGATACCACTACTTCCACCCCTCCACCACCTCACGTCCTCTATCCCACGCTGTCCAACCCTTGACCTAATCTTTCCACATCATGCTCCGACCTGCCACCAGCCCAGACTGTAGAGCCTGACCGTGAGAGCGAAATATGGCCATATCAATAACTCTTCCTTAATAAAAAAAATTCTAACAATTGTTGTCAGGTTTAACTATTCCTTACTTCATTATTATGTTTTTTTGTTTTAATTAGATTAGGTAATTTTATTGAAGTTTATCCTGAAATTACTGCGTCCTCTGATGCTGGCATCCTAAGCGATCGTTTGGTTTACCCAGTAAGTAGGTACCTCCCTGACTGATCTTTTAGGAGAGACAACAGTCAGTGTTGGTTTTCACTTATGGAATGGTCAGAGACAACAGTCAGTGTTGGTTTTCACTTATGGAATGGTCAGAGACAACAGTCATAGTGCTGTTTTTCACTTATGGAATGGTCAGAGACAATATACATGGACAGAGAAACGAAGAAACAGTCAACTGCAGAAAGACTACGAGGCCCCTTGTAGACAGACTAAAGACGAGTAGATAATACAACTAGAATGTTTGGTAAAAATGAGTAGTGTAGCAACGATTCAATTTATGGACGAAAGCGAAAGCGTCAAAAGTAAACTAAGGATAAAAGACAATGTCTAACGGATAGACTTGTGTATGGAAGAGGTGTAAGGTCTAAGTTAAATTCTATAAAAGAAAAAAAAAACTAAATGGAATAAACAGTAAACTGCAAACGAAGAGCTACACACATATATATAAAAAAGTGCACATAAAATACAAGACTGAATTGCAGAGAAAAAATCGGAGAAAATGAAAAGAAAATTTTTAGTGCAAATACAAAGAACTATAAATAAGACAGGATTTGCAGGAAAACTGGGGGCGTAGATATACAATGACGTCTAACCCGCCCGTGTGTCTCACAGCTTTCACGTCTCTGTATATTGTGTGTAATTATTAACGCCGTCTATTATACAACTTCTCCTCTAATGTGTGTGTGTGTGTGTGTGTGTGTGTGTGTGTACTCGCCTATATTTGGTTGTAGAGGTTGAGTCACAGCTCCTAGCCCCCGTGTATGTGTGTGTGTGTGTACTCACCTACATATGGTTGCAGGGGTCGACTGACAGATCCTGGCCCCGACTGTTCGCTAGTCGATACAAGGTCACTTTCCACTTCAAGAGACGTATCATACCTCTTTTTTAAACTATGTATGGATACTCTCTTTAATACTTCACTCTCCAGATTGTTCCACTTCCTAACAACTCTAAGGGTAAAGAAATACTTCCTAACGGGGAAGGGGTCGGCCTAAAAAAGGTTGGAGGGAGGGGGTAAAGTAGGTTTTGTGTGCGAGGGGCTTGAACTTCCAGCAAGCGTGCGTGAGCGTGTTAGATAGGAGCGAATGGAGACAAATGGTTTTTAGGACTTGACGTGTTGTTGGAGTGTAAGCAAGGTAACATTTATGAAGGGTTTTAGGGAAACCGGCAGGCCGGACTTGAGTCCTGGAGATGGGAAGTACAGTGCCGGCACTCTGAAGGAGGGGTGTTAATGTTGCAGTTTTGTAGCTGTAGTGTAAGCACGCCTCTGGCAAGACAGTGATGGAGTGAATGATGAAAGTTTTTTTTTTTGTCAGGCCACCCTGCCTTGGTGGGAAACGGCCTATGTGTTAATAATAAATAAAACTTAAATTTACTTTTATAATACTGGTGTACATGAGATAAAAAAAAACATAGTACACTCAGCATTGCCCATGTAGTTGAAAATTAATTACTCTTTGCAATATGCTGGGCTACACCACTCGATTGAAGTTTTTAGAATTTTCTCTATGTTCCTAATTAATTATATACAGTGAAACCTCTGGTCACGAACGCTTCTGAACACGCTTCTGGTCATGAACGCTTCTGAACACGCTTCTGGTCATGAACGCTTCTGAACACGCTTCTGGTCATGAACGCTTCTGAACACGCTTCTGGTCATGAACGCTTCTGAACACGCTTCTGGTCATGAACGCTTCTGAACACGCTTCTGGTCATGAACGCTTCTGAACACGCTTCTGGTCATGAACGCTTCTGAACACGCTTCTGGTCACGAACGCTTCTGGTCACGAACGCTTCTGAACACGCTTCTGGTCACGAACGCTTCTGAACACGCTTCTGGTCATGAACGCTTCTGAACACGCTTCTGGTCACGAACGCTTCTGAACACGCTTCTGGTCACGAACGCTTCTGAACACGCTTCTGGTCATGAACGCTTCTGAACACGCTTCTGGTCATGAACGCTTCTGAACACGCTTCTGGTCACGAACACATAATCAGGTGTCGAACAAACAGAGCCACGCCAATTTTCACATTCCACGCCAATTTTTTTTTTTTTTGCATGCGTCAATCTTCCCCACTTCTTGTTTGTGTACACCTAACAAACACCCTCGCATTATAGTCGGTCGCGGTCAGACAGACGTGAGTTCATTTGTTATGAATTCCTTGTGTTGTATTTCGCGTGTGTTTTAATTCATTTTGTTTTACTTGGTTTACAGTATGTTTTTTCTCTGTTATTTAAGTTTCTTTCTCTATTAAACTGTGCATTATTTTGTATAAATAAGGATTTTTCAAACTTACTGTCCTTAACTCTTAATAAAAAAAAGTTTACAACGAACGGTTCGTAAGGGGTCTAGATCGGACTCATGCAATGTTAGTTTTCTCTGTGGTTCAAGGTTTTCTCAGTGTTATTCAAGGTTTTTACATTTAGTTTACTATTACACTGTGCATTCTATTGTATAATTAACTATTTTTGTGCTTAAAAATCTTAAAAAAAAAATATATATATATTTACATACAGTTCGTAGGGGTCTGGAACGGATTAGTCGTATTTACATACAATCCAATGGGGAAATTAGGTTCGGGTCACGACCAGAGTTTTGGAACGATTTATGGTCGTGACCAGAGGTTTCACTGTATTAACAACTGTTGTTATATCATTTACTGATGCACATCAGCAAATGATATGATATCATATCAGTAAATGATATGATGATATCATATCAGTAAATGATATGATATAACACCCATAGGTACACTCAGCACTTCCCATGTTTTTAAAGTCACTGCTAGACTAATTTTCTTTCGCTCTTTTCTTAATTATATATAATAACAATTACTATTATATTGCTTACTAGTAATATAAAGACTCCACCAGATACTCATCACTGCCCATGTAGTTGAAAAATTGTCCTAATTATTTAGTTATCCTGATGACTTATTAAATATTCTGTCAAGCACTCAAAGGTAGGGATAGTGATCCTGTACATCCAGCTGGGCCAGACACAATAAAAATAAAGACGCCGTCCAAATTGCTGCCATATATAAATGAGTATTTGGCGTTTGCAGTCACAATGTAATTGAAATCCTCCTCGTGGTGTCTTATAATGTCATATGATGACTATATCATTTATTTTATTATTCTCTTATATATTCCATTTTTTGTCACTGACCCAGTCCCATCAACACTCTGGTATTCACACGTTTATCCTTATAATTGTGGTCATAAAGAAAATATTATGATATTAACAGTATTCACAGCTCCTCATTAATGACCTTAACACCACACTACGGCCATCACTGACCAGATATTTGCACTTTTGTCTGATTAATGTTACAACTTTGACCTAGTGTTAATAACTGTTGTAATCACTTTTGTCAACACATTGCAACCATAGTACTAGGGGGAGAGAGAGCACAACTTTGTAGTACCCACAGTCAGTGGCCAGGCTTCAAACACTTTTTATTGTACACCAATAAAGGAATGGAACAGACTACCTGCACATGTCAAAGCCAGTCATAGCATGAACCAGTTCAAGAAGAGAACCAAAAGGTACCTAATGAATGTAGCGACAGAAAGGGAGGAGAATTATTTTTATTTTTTTTAGCTAACACACATAAATGTAAATAACTCTTTTTACCTTATTCCTAGTAGATCTCCTTTATAGTATAATAATAAGATATTATCTCCTTCATAGTATAATAATAAGGTATTAAAAGGAAATAAGTCTGACTTTTTTGGGTTATCATAGGTTCTCTACACATATGCTATGTATGATAATCTATGTAACTGTATTTGTGTATACCCCTCACTCTAGCTTCCAGTAAAACCTCCCACATTCAGATTTAAATTGTAATTTTTTTTTACTTTATCACACTTTTCAGACTCCGGAAATCTTGATATACTCTTGTAGGTTTGTTCACTGACCATCACGCAGAATGACTGTTGACAGTATCCTAGGACTGCAACTAGAAAGCTAAATGCTGGGAGCACTGCTAAAGGATACTGCCTCGTGCTGCGTGTGTGTGTACTCACCTAATTGTACTCACCTAATTGTGGTTGCAGGGGTCGAGACTCAGCTCCTGGCCCCGCCTCTTCGCTGTCTGCTACTGGGTCTCTGCTCTCCCTGCTCCATGAGCTTTATCATACCTTGTCTTAAAACTATGTATGGTTCCTGCCTCCACTATATCTCTAGACTATTCCACTTCCTGACTACTCTGTCCCCTTGTTTCTGTGTTCCCTCTCTGGAACATCCTGTCACTGTCTACCTTGTCAATTCCCCGCAGTATTTTGTATGTCGTTATCATGTCTCCTCTGACCCTTCTTTCCTCCAGTGTTGTTAGTCCTATTTCTCTCAACCTTTCTTCATAAGACAGACCCCTGAGTTGTGGAACTAACCTTGTCGCAAACCTTTGCACTTTCTCTAGTTTCTTTACGTGCTTGACCAGGTGTGGGTTCCAGACTGGTGCTGCATATTCTAGTATGGGCCTGACGTACACGGTATACAGTGTCTTGAACGATTCCTTGTTAAGGTAACGGAACGCTAATCTTAGGTTTGCCAGTCGCCCATATGCTGCCGCAGTTATCTGGTTGATGTGTGCCTCAGGAGACGTGCTTGGTGTTATACTCACTCCAAGGTCTTTCTCCTTTGCCGAGGTTTGTAGCCTTTGTCCGTCTAGCTTGTACTCTGTCAGCGGTCTTCTTTGCCCTTCTCCGATCCTCATGACTTTGCATTTGGAGGGATTGAATTCGAGAAGCCAATTGCTAGACCAGATGTCGAGCTTGTCCAGGTCTGTTTGCAGCCCTGCCTGGTCCTCTTCCGATGTGATTCTCCTCATTATTTTCACATCATCCGCGAATAGAGACACTTCTGAGTCTATCCCGTCCGTCATGTCATTTACATATACCAGGAACAACACTGGTCCTAGGACTGACCCCTGCGGTACACCGCTCGTCACAGGCGCCCACTGTGATACCTCACCATGCACCATGACCCGTTGTTGCCTCCCTTTGAGGTATTCCCTGATCCATTCCAGTGTCCTTCCTGTTATACCTGCTTGTTTTTCCAACTTCTTTACTAATCTCATGTGAGGAACTGTGTCGAAGGCCTTCCTGCAGTCCAGGAAAATGCAATCAACCCACCCTTCTCTCTCCTGCCTTACCTCTGTTACTTTATCATAAAACTCCAGGAGGTTTGTTACACAGGATTTGCCTTCCCGGAATCCGTGCTGTCTGTTGTTTATTATCCTGTTCAGCTCGAGGTGCTCCACCATTCTTTTCCTGATGATTTTCTCCAGGACTTTGCACACTATACACGTAAGTGACACCAGTCTATAGTTTAGTGCCTCTTTTCTGTCTTCTTTTTTAAAAATGTGTGTGTGTGTGTTTGCGTGTGTGTGTACTCACCTATTTGTGGTTGCAGGGGTCGAGTCATAGCTCCTGGCCCAGCCTCTTCACTGATTGCTACTAGGTCCTCTCTCTCCTTGCTCCATGAGCTTTATCAAACCTCGTCTTAAAACTATGTATGGTTCCTGCCTCCACTATAAATGCATCGGCCGGGAATCGAACCCGGGCCTCCCGCCTGGCAGGCGAGAATTCTACCACTGAACCACCGATTGTATGTGTTTGTGTGTGTATTCACCTAGTTCACTTATTAGTAGACAGATGGATATTTACCGTAATACCAAATAGGATCCAAAGTGTGATAAAGAACAGAGTGAAATTAGAGTACAAAACTGATTACCTAATCAACAGAACTTGCCTCAGTTCAGTTGCTCGTTCTCCTCCAGTGGCACAGTCACTGGGGAGAGACATAGCTAAGGGAGTTATATGCAAATTCTTTGTATTTATTTGCAATTTGACAACGTTTAGCAGTATTATGTTGACCAGTGGCCATGAGAGCATGATAGTTTCCGAAATTTTACATTCGTACAGAAAATCATTATTTTAAGACAATAGATTTTTTCGGCATCTTATGATTTGTAAGCCCTTCCAACCACCGGTTGAATTTCTGGCTTTTGTTTTACCAGATTGAAATTCTGGCTTCACTACTCCTCATATCCGACAAAGACACATAAATCATAGCACTGTATCATCCTTTGCACACGGTGCTAAAATTTGTATGGCCCATACTTATGGCATTTTAGTGCGAAGACGTGTCGTCCATCAGGGACTATATCATTTTACACTGTCACGAAATCGTAATACAACGATTACAAACAAATCACAGAACTGGTGGGGATTGAAGCCATGGCAAGTGTTCTAGAACTCACCTGCCATAGGTTCAAGCCACACCCGTTCTGTGATATGTTTCACACGGAGAACAAAACATGGGTAGTTACAGGTGTTGAAGAAAGACTCAGAGGTAAGAGGTCGTGAGTAGCCGACCGAGTAAATGAGGTAAAGTGTTGAGGAATTGCATAAAGGCATACAATACCAACAATATATTAGATAAAAAGACATGTTCAACTTACGAGATGTTCTCCTACTGCAACGTTTCGCTCTCCAGAAGCTTTGTCAAGCGTGACAGCATGAGCTTTGTTAAGCGTGACAGCAGGAGCTTTGTCAAGCGTGACAGCAGGAGCTTTGTTAAGCGTGACAACTATAAAATATCTCATTTAGTTGCGCATGTGTCGCATGCTTCTCGGCTCTTGAGCTAAGATCAGAGTATAGTAATCAGTACCAGGTATACCTAACAATGAGTCAGTAGACCTCTGTAATGTTCCTTCATTGTTAAGTTTCTATATGAACATCTGGTAAAAGCAGAGATTTATACCTTTGTAAAACAAGTTAAATAACTGACGATTTTCAACACAAGAAGGGCTTTTGGGGGATTGAAAAAAAATTATACGTGGACTTTGGAAGGGGCTGAAGCATCTTTTCAGTGTCACTGGAATATATCACAGAATACTTTAGTTTTAAGAATTCAAGATTAATTACATATCAGAAAACTTAATCTTGGTCTCGATTCTTCAGTTACTTTGTTTACAATGAAATATCTTTAGTTTACCCTTTCTGTTTAGTCTAGTTTTCACTAATTCTCTCTTATTTACCCTTTAAATATTGCACAGCTTCATCATGTGTTCTGTCAAGTGAACAATTAAAGCCTTGAATTGTTGTATGTGGTCACTGTACCCGCAAAACACTCTTAGGTGGTCACTGTACCCGCAAAACACTCTTAGGTGGTCACTGTACCCGCAAAACACTCTTAGGTGGTCACTGTACCCGCAAAACACTCTTAGGTGGTCACTGTACCCGCAAAACACTCTTAGGTGGTCACTGTACCCGCAAAACACTCTTAGGTGGTCACTGTACCCGCAAAACACTTTTAGGTGACGTTCTCTCACATAATACATCCGTGTTATTTAGAATCCGTAGTCCGCTATGTTCAAAATAAAATCTGTGTAGATGAGTCTCGAATATAATAATGGTATTCAATACCGGTAAGTAGATAAGTAAGACACATGTGCAAGAGTTAGGTATCTTTATTCCGAAACGTTTCGACTAAGGAAGCAGAAGCAGTGAAGATGTAGAGACGAAATCAGTCCATCACCCTCGAAATAGTTTTGAGGTGGTCAGTCCCTCAGCCTGGAGAAAAGTTGTGTTCTATAGTCTGAAACAAAGTGAAGCTGAAGCATCAGAATGGAGACTTATATACTGCCAAAGGTGAGGCACAAAAAGTCTTGAAGATGACAGAAAATGCGAGGCCCACCAGTAGAAGCAGGAATGTAATATTTGAAAGTCCTCACCGTGGGCGGTATATAAGTCTCCATTCTGATGTTTCAGCTTCATATTGTGTCGGACTGTGGTGCGGAACTCTTCTCCAGGCTGAGGGACCACAGGCTGAGGGACGTACCACAGGCTGAGGGACGGACCACAGGCTGTGGGACGTACCACAGGCTGAGGGACCACAGGCTGAGGGACGTACCACAGGCTGATGGACGGACCACAGGCTGTGGGACGTACCACAGGCTGAGGGACGTACCATAGGCTGAGGGACGGACCACAGGCTGAGGGACGGACCACAGGCTGAGAGACGGACCACAGGCTGAGGGACGGACCACAGGCTGAGGGACGGACCACAGGCTGAGGGACGTACCACAGGCTGAGGGACGTACCACAGGCTGAGGGAGGGACCACAGGCTGAGGGACGTACCACAGACTGAGGGAGGGACCACAGGCTGAGGGAGGGACCACAGGCTGAGGGAGGGACCACAGGCTGAGGGGCGGACCACTACGAAACTTCTACTTCTAGGGTGGTGGATTGATAACATCGTTTCTACATCTACACTACTACTGCTGCGTCTTCTCTATGAGACTGAAGAAGCCTGTGTGTCTTATCAACCTTTCGGTATTGTATAGCATTTTAATATTAAAGTAAATAATTAAATATATTATTTAAAAGTAGTAGCGAAATATTGTTATTAAATAAAGGAGAGCTTCCGCACTTAGTGGTTAATAAGGAACATTTGAAAGAAGGAACACTGCAGGAGACCTACTGGCTCGTACAAGGCAAGTGTTAAACTAAAGCAACCATTCCCACCCACTCACGTGTCCGGCCTTTTCTCACAGCCACCCAATAATTAGCTTCAGTATCTCAGGTACTAATCAAACCCAGCCCTTCTCACCCATATATTTTTCTAACTTATTTTTAAAGCAATGGTAGATTTTTCCACTCATCGACACCTTTGAAAATCAGTACTTACCTACGTCCTTTCTAAATCTAATTTTATTTCTTTTAAATACGTTATTTCTAATTGTTATTTAATTATTATCATTGAAACCACTATTTAAGGGAAAATTTTTCACATATTTTTTAATTATGACTTACGAAATCGTAATGACACGATTGCAAACAAAGCAGTGTACGGGCGCGGAAAGAACTCGCGGCGAGTGAGTCGTTAAACTCCAGACCGGCGCGTTAGCTACTAGGTGAATGTTGTAGCCAGGTGGCCCAGTGGCTAACGCGCCGGTCTGAAGTTTTATGACTCACTAGCCGCGAGTTTAATCCCCGCCCGTACCATGGTTATTTTTTTTAATAAATGATGTAACCCGACTTTTAATTATATGGTATGGTGTTTGCTTCCAATTTTCTCGCTTCATGGTAGCAAACTGTTTCATCATTTAAGTCTTTAGAGAGTCTATGGAATGCTAGATGTGTCACATGACCTTGTCGGTTAATACATCGAATAACACAATAAGAAATGTGATGTAAATGATTTACAAAACAAACAAGTTGAATATAAGACTCTTGTGCAACATTTTGAATCTTTTTTTGAGGAAACTTTTCGCCAACCAGTGGCTTCTTCAGTCCCATACAGAGAAGAATGGTGGAAGATGAGTGAGGTAATCAGTCTCACAGCCTGAAGTCGATGTGTTCAGTCCATCAAGATTCCCAAATGTTGCACAAGTGTCTCATTCTAGAACAATAAGAAATAATCTTCGTAGAGAGATGCAATGGAGGAAAATATCTTAAAGCAGATACTCTGTGTTATGGTTTATTAGTGCTGCTGTACATTAAATATTGTGTCAGTAGTCAGTAAAGTTTTATCAGAATCCTCAGTAATCAAAGAGCTACACTACAAGGTTAGAGGGGTTACATATACAAGGGGTATTATACAGTAAGGGTTAGCAGGAGACAAGTACAGAGGGTATTATACAGTAAGGGTTAGCAGGAGACATGTAAAAATAAACACATAAGCAGTATAATGTGATCCTTTATTGACAACGTTTCGCCCACGCAGTGGGCTTTATCGAGTCACAGACAGATCTACCTGGAAAATGAGTAACATGAATATATATAGGGTATAGTCAGGTGGAGAAAGCTGCATGTGACAGTCTTAAAAGTATTGTGATAGTTAAAAACATTGTGTGACTTAACTATCACACTACTTTTAAGACTGTCACATGCAGCTTTCTCCACCTTACTATACCCTATATATATTCATGTTACTCATTTTCCAGGTAGATCTGTCTGTGACTTGATAAAGCCCACTGCGTGGGCGAAACGTTGTCAATAAAGGATCACATTATACTGCTTATGTGTTTATTTTTCCATTGTGTCGGTATTTTATACCATTTATTTCCAGGAGACATGTACAAGGGGTATTATACAGTAAAGGTTAGCAGGAGACATATACAAGGGGTATTATACAGTAAAGGTTAGCAGGAGACATATACAAGAGGTATTATACAGTAAAGGTTAGCAGGAGACATATACAAGGGGTATTATACAGTAAAGGTTAGCAGGAGACATATACAAGGGGTATTATACAGTAAAGGTTAGCAGGAGACATATACAAGGGGTATTATACAGTAAAGGTTAGCAGGAGACATATACAAGGGGTATTATACAGTAAAGGTTAGCAGGAGACATGTACAAGGGATATTATACAGTAAAGGTTAGCAGGAGACATATACAAGAGGTATTATACAGTAAAGGTTAGCAGGAGACATATACAAGGGGTATTATACAGTAAAGGTTAGCAGGAGACATATACAAGGGGTATTATACAGTAAAGGTTAGCAGAAGACATATACAAGGGGTATTATACAGTAAAGGTTAGCAGGAGACACATACAAGGGGTATTATACAGTAAAGGTTAGCAGGAGACATATACAAGGGGTATTATACAGTAAAGGTTAGCAGGAGACATATACAAGTGGTATTATACAGTAAAGGTTAGCAGGAGACATATACAAGGGGTATTATACAGTAAAGGTTAGCAGGAGACATATACAAGGGGTATTATACAGTAAAGGTTAGCAGGAGACATATACAAGGGGTATTATACAGTAAAGGTTAGCAGGAGACATATACAAGGGGTATTATACAGTAAAGGTTAGCAGGAGACATATACAAGGGGTATTATACAGTAAAGGTTAGCAGGAGACATATACAAGGGGTATTATACAGTAAAGGTTAGCAGGAGACATATACAAGGGGTATTATACATTAAAGGTTAGCAGGAGACATATACAAGGGGTATTATACAGTAAAGGTTAGCAGGAGACATATACAAGGGGTATTATACAGTAAAGGTTAGCAGGAGACATATACAAGAAGTATTATACAGTAAAGGTTAGCAGGAGACATATACAAGGGGTATTATACAGTAAAGATTAGCAGGAGACATATACAAGGGGTATTATACAGTAAAGGTTAGCAGGAGACATAAAGTTAGGTGCGCCACCTCCATCTCTTATGACTTCTCTTTCAACCTCTCATTTTTTTCCTATACAAATATTTAATTTAATTTAAGGTAAAATAGCCAGCAAGTATTCTTTCAGTAATATTAATTTTCTTATCTAAATAAATTGATAATTTTGCTAGTGGTGGTACCACGTTTTTAAGTGCACATCAAATTTTTATTTTGACTGTTTTTTGTAAAAAGAGAAACCGTGGTGAGCGATGTTTCCAAAGTTATATATGAATCTCCAGTTGTATAAATACTGGAAGTTTATTTTAATCTCCATTTTAAGCATTAGTACATTAATTGGTTAAGTACAGTTAAGAAATACTCTGCACAACAAGGGCTTTCGATATGTGCTCTTAAGTGTCATCTAAATTTTATAACTATATACACTGTTTAAGTAAACTGTTTTTAGTAACTGTGATTATTATTATTTTAAGTAGTCGATAGTCTATTAACCAAATAAACTAAGCATTGTTCCTATTTATGGAAGCGATGGTTTACAGACTCATGATATTTAGCCGCAGTCAAAAGTTCGCAGATAATCTTGACAAAAACATACAAAATTTTCATTATAAACAAAGTAAAGAGAACATTAGTGTTAACTTTTCTTTAAACTCTCGCGTTACACACACACACAAAAAGCATTGAGTTTATTCTCTCTACACCCTCCTCCAGCCTTCAAAGGGAGATAAAGTGGAGTTTTTATACAATTTCCCTAAAAAAATCAGTGAAAGTGTATAGTGTGAGGGGAGAACTTGAATGGCTGGACCAGCAGGAGTTAGATGCGTCGGCTGGGATCCCCTTCCAGCCCAGCCAATATACTGCCAGCTAGAATGTTATCTTTTTCTCTTTTGGTATACCTCAGAGATTTGTCGTGTATTGCAATATGTTTCACATCGTCTGTCTCTTTGTTATGTATATTTTACAGTTTGTAGATATTTGAGTATTTTCAGCATTATGCTACGAGTAGTTAATGGTCCAAGACGGAGCGAAACGTCGTCATAAGTTCAGTGTCCTACGTGCGGGTTAGTGTATTGTTCCAGTCACGGTATTGTAACTTTTTATTCTCTCTTCAGAGAGAGAGAGAGAAGTCATACTTACTCTCCTTACACAATAATACTAGTCGTTATTACACACTCAGGTAATAATGGCCTGTTGACCTGGTCGTAATGGGACTTGGAGCGAAAATAAACAGAGCAGTAGTCTTTAAATTGTATTTTCCTTCACCAAGAATGAATATAGGTATATACACTTACGTACACTATGTACAAGAGTTTGAAATATAAGTGTACCACGGTAATCAAAGGCAAAGACCAAAGCCAGAGAGAGAGAACCGTGAGCAACCAGCGGCTGTATGAGTCTGGCAAGAGCTGACCGTGAGTGATACCACATCTCCTCACCAATTGTCAGACCCACCTTATGATTGGTTAATGAACCAAATTACTGATTTAACGATGGGGCCCCGTAAGATCGTTAAACCCTTAGCACCTGATTCGCTGGTTGGGAGGCATGTGATTGCAGCTCATTCCAATAGTAAAAGAAATGAATGAAAACATAAGTGTCAGATGAGAGTATTGTATCTATCATTGGTTGCTCCAACATTTTACTGGCTAAGCTGAAAGAAAAGAAAAACAAGTGTCACTAGACAGTAACTGATCATAAGGATCAGTCATTTTGAAAACAATATAATTTACAATTCTTGCTACAAGCCTCCTTAAATGTTAGGTGCCGCATAGTTTATATTACTTTTTTTAGTATATATTTTAATGTGTTAATGATGCATCTTCCACAAGGATATGAAACATTCAACTGCCTTAATATTTTGTGATTTTTTTTTCTGAATTATCAGAGAAATAAAAATTTAATCATTTAAATTTATAGTGGTCAATAAAACAGACGATTTGATGATCAACCATATTTCTATGTTTCTTTATAAGGAAGATATTGCCCTTTCAAATCCTTATACCGTTAAATATTGGAACCAAAAAGTCTGTCGCGATCTTGATTTTTCTCATCACTCAAATGACTTACTGTGTAACAATGAAGAGTAACCTAGAATACATTTCAAGTGTACAAGAACTCCCTCAGCCGATGGAGTAATAGTTCATAAACCAAAGATTAGTCGTAATGAATGACTGTCGGTGAATAAATAGAAGAACATGTAGGTACTCGAACCGTGGTCTAATGCGTGTAGCAGACCCAATCTTGTGACTGTTGAATAACAAAAAAGGCACAATACCGTGACTGGAAAAATACACACACAACCCGCACATAGAAAAGAGGAGCTTACGACGACGTTTCGGTCTGACTTGGACCATATACAAAGTCACACTAGCACAAAGGACTGAATGAATGAATAAGTTCAGGTAAGATCCCAATGGGATGAGCGGGGAAGACGGTACAGACGAAGAATAGCGCTGGAGAGTAGTCTTCTTAGTCGTAGAAATAGAGCCAGGGCTTAACCCAGCAGCTAAGGCGATCGTGGGGCAGACTTGATAACAGGAATATCAGGCTCTCTTGTTGGTGAGACTCCAGTGCGGTGAGCGGGGAGGACGGGACAAGCAAAGATTAGCGCTAGAGAGGAGTGTAGAAATTGAACCAGAGCTTAACCCAGCAGCTAAGGCGAAAGTGGGTCAGAGGGACGAACAGCTCAAGGTACCTGACATAGAATCCAAAGGTTATTTGAAAATAGAGTTAGGAGCAGGATCATACAAGGAGTAGAAAAGGTTGTGTTGGTTTGGGGGTCTGCGAATGTCTTCGTCAAGGAGAGAGGTCCAGTAGTCATGTCGTGTCTCAAGTTTGTCTATCTGTCTGTCACTGAGCGACTTCCAGTACAGATTCAGCGCAGGGATGTCTAACTGGGCATGGAGAGACTCGCTTGTGGCGAAGTCCTCCCATCTGACATCAAGCACCCAGCGCAGAGCCTTGTTCTGGATACGCTGCAGTTTAAGTAAGTTTGTTTTGGCTGCAAGAGAGAGGGCTAGAGAAGAGTAAGTTATCAGCGGACGGATTAGGGATTTGTAGAGGTGTAGTTTGGTGCGTTGGGAGGCATGTTGCAGCTTGTAGAGGCCCGCAAGGGCCTTGCTAGCTACTGCATGCTTTGAGTGAATGTGTCTGTGTAAGCAAAGAAGGTAGTCAAGATTAATGCCAAGGACTGTGACAGATTGTGTGATGGGGATGTAGGTGCGGGTGTCAGCTGTTCTGAGCTCGACAGGTAATGGAGGATCACGTTTCCTGTAGTTAAAATATGTAATGCTGGATTTAGCTGCATTGGTTTTGATCCTCCATTTCTGTTCTCATAAGGCAATCCTGTCGACCTCATTTTGTGTATTGTGTGAGAGTTGTGCCCATTTCAAATCTCCTATTTATTATAATATAATTATATTTAAGAGAGTATGAAATTAAAATTTATATTGGTGGTAATGTTGGAATCTGTGAACAAATGTTACCTAGGATACAAAATAAAATTCAAAGGTGTGTAAAACGCACCTCAAGGCAACACTGGACCCAAATGTAATCTGCTGGATTCTATAATTTTTTGTGGTTGCGGTACTGATGTCCGTGGTGTAGTGGTCAGAATGTTTGACCCATTACTAAGTGGGATTCCCTTTCTATTCCTCCCGATTCGTGTTGTTTCTTCAATATGAAACGACTGTAAATTTACTTGTTGTTTGGTGGTACAGCATACGTACTCTGTTATTTAGAGAAAAGCTAAGACTGGTTTTAATTCTTTCGGGCAAGCAGTAAGAGACGACGTGGGAGGGTGACAGAGCACGTTAAGTGAAGTTATGTACCTATAGTCATGTTACCATGTGCCAGGCAGTAGGAGACGAGGTTGTGTTGGTGACAGAGCAGGTTAAGTGATGATATGCTCGTATAGTCATGATGCCTTGGACCAGGTAGTAAGAGAGAGGACGTGGGAGGGTGTTAGAGCAGGTGATGTGTTATTATGAACTCTCATTGGCGGAGCACTGGCAGGATATGACACTTATTGCAAAATTTACGACGATCTCCCGTAAAATGAAAGGAAGATAGAGAGAGAGAGAGAGAGAGAGAGAGAGAGAGAGAGAGAGAGAGAGAGAGAGAGAGAGAGAGAGAGAGAGAGATAAAAATTATCTGAAAGTCCAAAACCATAATAAATCTCTCTACTGAGAACTATCAATTAAAACCTCGGCTGAGGACTTTTTTATGGTTATGTAGATAGTTGTGGCAAGGTTAGAAAAGCAGAAGTATCTCTCCATCAATAGCTTCCTGTGGCAACTACCGGCGTGGAGTGAGGGATAAACATAGCGAACCATATTGAAAAAACGGGCAAGAAATTTGGACAGATAGAAATAGATGGAATACATGAGCTACAACTACCTCCACCACATGAGTACTTCCACTACAACTACGCATGCTAATCCACTGACACACACGTCTGTGTCTACAACTAGTTTTACCTCTTGATACAACTACTTCTACTCTAATTATTCTGCTACAGATTGATATCGACACCTGGATGTTCCGAGCAGATTGTCTACAATAACCAGGATGCCGACTCTTACTGCCCAAACAACAATTTGATTGTCAGCATTATTTTTTTCAGCGTGTGAAAGTTCAGACATTTCACGAATGAGTGCGCTTATTTTACCAGTAACTTTACTAGAGATAATTCTAATGCTTCACAGTTCTTAAAAGCATCTCGTACTCAAGACATAGTACCGTGGTTTTAAGTGAAGTCTTTTTGTATGAAGGTTCATACAATTGTTTTGTTGCAAAGTGTGGCATTGCACTGAAACATCTTCATACCTGAATACTGTATAACCTAATTGTTTAGTATAATGATGTCACAGCGAGGCCTCCGTTCTCTGAGAAAGAAGAGGTTCAGTGATTAAACATTTTCGTCATATAGCTTATTTTTTAATGATAGTATAAGTTTTGTTGCTCCTCTCTGTACTCTATCATGGCAACACTGAATATTATGTATATTCCAAGGTCCCTTTCTTCATTTGTTTCTTTGACATCTTCCGTTGCTGGTACAGAGCTCAAGACTGCATAGGGTACTTCCTTGACTAACCGCCAGTGCCCAATATCTGTACCGGCAGCACCAGCGACTAGCCGGGGATCTAACCCGTGATATTTTAACCAGCCTCTCTCCTTGGATGTCCGTCAAAATCCACTACTTTGTTCACCACACCACCATGTTTCAGACATCAGGGACTCGGTGAGTACACTGGGTCTGCCACTCCTGACGCGAGCATATTCTCGGCCGTGGATACCTACAGGACTAATTTCCTTCTTTCGTTTGGAATGCCAGTATCATGAGCAGTACGCATATTAATACATCCACAGAACAAAGTGATTTTAAGCAAATAACTAAACTGCGAATAGCCGGGGATCAAACCCGCAATATTTTAACTAGCCATTCTCCCTGGAAGCCCGACAAAATTTACTACGCCTTAGTCCACTGCACCACCATGTATTAATATGCATACTGCTCGTGACACGTATATTCCGAAAAGTTGGAATGAACTAAATATTGACCAGAGGGTACCTGCATATTCCGATAGCTGCATCAATGTCTCTGTGATTATGGTAACCCAACCATGAATTTTGAAGCCGATCAGATTAGGCGTTCTCAAGATATAAGCCAAAATCTTTGGAGAAGACAAAACATATCCGTCAACCACTACCTTCGAGGGTGCCTGACTAGGTTTAAAACATCTGAAGAGATGAAACGCAGAAGACGGGTGATTTTCACGTAAGAAACTGTAAGACAACTCTGCAGGGCAGAAAAACGCATTGAAACGATTAGACACAGATGTGTCACGTGGACGTCATAAAGTACGTTAAGTCACTCTGGAAGTTGTAAGAAAACTTTGGTAGTGATAAGAAAGAGGAACGATCTGCATAAAGAAATAGTGGAAGAAGAGTTCATACGCAGTTTTATGGGGAGATATGATGAAGATAATGAGAAGAATAGACTGAAGTAGTAGAGAGAGGCAGTCAGGAGCCGAGACTCGATGTCTGTAACCGTAAACACGTAAGTAGAAATAGATAATATTTCACATCATGTTTAAGTAACTCAGTACAGAGTACACCTTGTGGCCAGACAACACAGTAAGATTTGTGCTTTGTGCTCAGTGAACACAGTGATAAATAATTGTAAATTCATATCCAAGGAGTGTGGCATGTATTTCACTTCCTTGTTAGCGGTAAATATGCTTAGGTTAGCGCTTATCAAGCACCACTTCGACGTGCAACAATCTGCGTCCTCACTTAACGAAACGAGAAAGAAGCTCTGTTTACCTGCTCTCTCTCATGAGCTTTGACATCTTCTGTGACCATTGCCACTTCATTTTGCTGATATACCTCCAGTCAAGATTTGCTTAAATTTTAGAGGCTAAGCTATACTAGAGACAAAATAAGAAAATAAGAGTGTGGGCATACGTAGAGACGATAAAATGGAGAGATATAATATATATAACGAGGTCTCTTGTTCTTGGAGAGAGATGTGTGAGAAATGAGCAAATTTGCTGAATTTGGAGAAGTATACCTCTTTAAGGGGGGCTCCTTGTCACGGTAAAGAGGCTATCGGTCTGAGGAATTGGACCTCTTGGTCTTCTTCCTCAGACCGAACCTAATTACCCCCCAATACCTCCTTCCCTTTCCCATCTTCCCCATCCTCCCTTCTCCCCTTCCTCCTCCTCCTCATCCCTCCCATATTCCCTTCCCATTTTTACCCTGTGAGCTTCTCTCCATGGGCATTCTGGTTCCGAGGTAGGGGGAAGGGTACTGTGGTCCATCCCATTCCGTTGAGGTTTTTGGCGGTGGTGTAGTTTGCCGTGGAATCTGGATCGCCTGGGGATGTCCCGATCCCTCTCTGGTCTCCCGGGGGGGTGGCTTTGGGTATCTTTCGGGCGACGGGTGTATCTCTGGAGGCCACCTTTCGGATTCCGGGGGTGGTGGCCGAAGGAGGTATGCTTTGTGGTGGGTATCCGGCCGCCCTCTCTTTTGTCCGCCGAGGTGGCTCGGTGGATGTGAGGTTGCTATCCCGGATTGCTGGTTTACTGGCATGAAGGGTAGGATATGGCACATGTTCCATGCAGCATCTGCACTACTTGCGGTGTTGAGGTCCTCTTGGGCGCGGAGGGGGATTTACACCCCTTTCATTCCTCCTAGGAGCTATTCCTCCATGTTCCCCCCTTTTTTTATTCTTTTTTTTCTTTTTTTTCTTTTCTTTCTTTTTTTTTCTTAAAAACCATGGCCTACCCAATCCATGAACCTACTACCCCGGGCCCCTTCCTGATAGCGCACCCAGTTCTGACCCAACCTCGTTAATGGACAACTCTTCGTACACCTCCAATACCCTTGTACCTCTTGCTGGTGCCGGTTCGTCACCTGCTTCAGGTACCGGTGTTCCGACTGGCCCTTTTGACACATCTCACCTTCGCTCTTCTCTGACCTTGATTCCGGCTTCTCCCTCTACGGTGCGGCAATTTTCGGATTGCTCGCCCGTTACACGTCGGACCACCTCTGGTCCCGCATCCAAACGACCAAGACCCTTTCATGACGATTCGACACTTCCTTCTCATTCATCTCAGAAATGACCAGCTCATCACGCACTCCCCTTAAACACTTTGTTTCACACTACTCAATGGACAAAGTTTTTTACTCTAAGACCGACTACTCCTACTACTATTGGTAAAGCTCTCCTACGCCATGCAGGTAAAGATATCTCATTTCACGCTCTCAAGAGTGACAGTTCCTTCCTTGACTGCCCCTCCCCAGGTCGCTTCCACTCCTGTCCCCTCCCAAGCCCCTTCGACAGTTTCCTCTTCCATCTCCTCGCCCTCTACTATAGTACAGTCTATAGTCTCCCCGATAGTTGCTCACCCTCCTCCTTCCATTTCTAATGTAGTCCCACATTCTGCATCTTTGTCTTCCGAAACACTGGAAGCTATCGCAGAATTTATTACAGAGATTGGAACGTTGATGGACACCGCTCCACCTCAGGTTCCTCCTCCTCTCTCTTCTCCATCTACATCCCTCCTTCCTTCACAGCATACCACTCCTCTGATTACAGGTCTTCCGCTGCCTCTACATGTGGACTTTTCTAACCCTAGTCCATAGATACCTCTAACTTCGACTTATATCTTTCTCTCCATAAATCATGGCTTATTTGCAGTGGAATATCCGAGGCCTTAGGGGTAACCGGGGTGAGCTTCAAGTGTTGCTCTCCCAGTTTTTCCCTGTTGGGGTCTGTTTGCAAGAACCCAAATTACAATCCACTGTTATCCGGCCCTTTTCGGGCTATGATTTCTTATATTCATCTGATCCTTTTTCCGATGGAACCTTTAACAAAAGTGTTCTTCTTATACGCACTGGTATTCCATACCATCAGCTCTACCTGCATTCTTCTCTACATTACACTGCAGCCCGTATCCACTTGACTATGTGGTATACACTCTGTTCTTTATATCTCTCCCTTCGCGGGCATTGTCTATCCCAGATATTGATTTTCTGGTTTCTTCCTTGCTGCCACCCCTTCTGTTACTTGGCGATTTTAACGCACACCAGTTTCTCTGGGAAGGGTCGCACTGTGACTCCAGTGGCGTTCAGTTGGAGGCATTTCTTGCTTCTCTCCCCCTCCATGTTTTAAATATGGGTACTCCTACCCATTTTGATCCTCGAACTCATTCTTTCTCTTGCATCGATCTCTCCATCTGCTCTTCTTCAACTGTCCTCGACTTCACCTGTCCTCGACTTCACCTGGTCTGTCCTCCCGGACTTACATGACAGTGATAATTTTCCAATCATCCTTAAGTCCTCTTCGTATTCTCCACCTCCTCGTAGCCCACGCTGGCAATTTGACCGGGCGAAATAGGACCTTTACGCACATCTTAATGCCTTTCATGAGGTTCCTTCCTCGTCTTTCATTGATGAGATTTTACATCTCTTATCGTCCTCCATCTTCACAGCAGCTTTGCATTCTATCCCCCAAACCTTGGGCAAGCATTCTCATAATTGCATGCCTTGATGGTCTCCTGCTTGTGCTCTGGCAGTACGTTTGAAATGCGCTGCGTGGGGCAGGTACCCGTATAACAGAACCATAGAGAGACTCCTTGATTTTAAGCAGAGGAGAGCAATTGCTCGCCGTGTCATACGCGATGCTAAGCGCACTTGCTGGCGGGATTACGTTTCCACATTCACTTCGGCTTCCTCGATGAGTGCAGTCTGGAAGAAAGTGCGGAAATTGAGTGGTAAATTCTCCCCCAACCCGGCTCATGTTCTTCAGGTTGCCAGTGTCGATATAGCACACCCTCTTGCCGTTGCCACTGAAATTGGTAATCATCTGGTTCGCATTTCTCAGGGGCTCCATCTATGCCCCTCGTAACTTTCTTCTAAGTCTGTCAGCGAGTTAAAGCCCTTAGATTTTTCTTCTTTCAGAGAAGAATCTTATAATGTGCCTTTTACCCTTCAAGAACTGAAGGCAACACTCTCTGGCTGGGCCAGACGGCATACATATTTGTATGCTACAGCATTTACATCAGTCTGACTCTTTAATCTTATATGGTCGCAAGGAGTTCTTTCCCAGCTGTTGAAGTTTGCTATTGTTCTCACTTTTCACAAACTGGGTACTACGGGACGTGATACCTCCCACTATCGTCCCATCGCTCTTACCAGTGCAGTTTGCAAGGTGATGGAACGTCTAGTTAATAGACGTTTGATGTGGTATTTAGAGACGCACAATAGTCTCTCCCCTAGTCAATATGGCTTTCGTAAGGGCCGTTGTGCCATTGACCCCTTACTGCGCTTGGATACGTATATTCGTAATGCCTTTGCTAATAACCACTCGGTTATCGCCATCTTTTTCGACCTTGAGAAGGCTTATGACACAACTTGGAGGTATAATAACTTGGCTCAGCCCCACTCCTTAGGCCTCTGAGGCAATCTACCATTTTTCCTTAACGCCTTCTTAACTGAAAGACATTTCCGTGTCCGGGTTAGTAATAAGCTTTCCCTGGAATTTGTCCAAGCTGAAGGTGTTCCCTAAGGTTGTGTTCTGAGCACAACACTCTTTCTCCTTGCTATAAATAATCTGGCATCTGTTCTCCCATCCAATATTTGGTCATCACTTTATATGGATGACTTTGCTATAGCTTGTGAAGTGCTGACTGTCACCTCATTGCAGTTTCCCTCCAGCATACCATCAACCGGGTTTCCGATTGGGCCACCACTCACGGGTTTAAATTTTCTGTTGGCAAAACTCATCAAATTACGTTTACTAGATGTTCAGTGGTCTCTGATCATCAATTGTATCTATACGGCTCACGTATCCCAGAACGTGATACAGTCAGGTTTCTCGGCCTCCTGTTTGACCGCAGATTGTCCTGGAAACCTCACATTACCTCTCTGAAGGCAACTTGTCATAGCCGGCTGAACCTCCTAAAAACCCTCGCACATCTTTCATGGGGGGCTGATCGATCGTAGAACTCTCCTTCGCCTGCATTTAGCCTTAATTTTATCGAAACTCGATTATGGTGACCAGATATATTCGGCGGCCTCCCATGCTACTCTTTCCAGCCTTAATCCCATCCATCACCAGGGATTGCATTTATGCCTTGGTGCATTTCGTTCTTCCCCGGTTGAGAGCCTCTATGTAGAAGCGAACATTCCATCCTTGTCCGATCGTCGTGATGCACATTGCATTCGCTATTATGTTCGCTCTCATGACCTCCACAATCCTTCCATATATAGGATTGTCACAGATGTTAGTAGACGCTCGTTATTTGTTCGTCGTCCCTGTTTACTTCGTCCCTTTTCTCTTCGTCTACATTCACTCTTGTCTTCCCTTCAGCTACCACCTTTGTATGTTCATGTGACATCTCCCTTTCCCCTACCCCCTTGGGAAGTTCCTGCTGTCCGTGTCTGTTCTATTCCTCTACCTTGCACGAAAGCCCAACTACCTACGGCGGCTTCTCGCTCTTTTTTTCTAGACCACTTCCGTTCTCATTCCCATACCATCGCAGTGTACACCGATGGTTCAAAGTCATCTGATGGGGTCGGATTCGCAGCAGTATTCCCGGACAGCGTCGTGCAAGGGCATCTTTTACCCTCGGCTAGCATATTTTCGGCTGAATTGTATGCCATTCTTGTGGCACTTATCCGTATTGCATCTATGCTTGTGTCACCATTTGTGGTCGTTTCAGACTCCCTTAGTGCTTTACAGGCTATCCGTAAAATTGACACACCTCACCCCCTAGTTCTTCGTATCCAACTTTGGTTATGCCTTATCTCTAGCAAGCATAAAGATATTGTTTTTTGTTGGGTCCTTGGTCATGTTGACGTACAGGGCAATGAACAGGCAGACACTGCTTCGCGGTCAGCAGTACATGACCTTCCAGTTTCATATAGAGGTGTTCCATTCACGGACTATTTTGCGGTCATTGGTACCCACCTTCACACACGTTGGCAACAACGCTGGTCTGACCTGCTAAATAACAAACTTCATTCTATTAAACCGAGTATAGGTTTCTGGCCTTTTTCTTGTCACCAATGTCGAGGTTGGGAGACTACACTCTCCCGTCTTCGCATCGGCCACACTCGTCTTACTCACTGGTATCTCATGGAGAGGCTCCCTGTCCCTCTCTGTGAGCATTGTCAGGTTCCAGTATCTGTTACCCATATTCTGTTGGACTGTCCACTCTATCAACGAGCACGCAGAATTTACCTCCAACGTCGTCTTCGCTCTGCGGCCCTTTCTTTACCTTCCCTTCTTGCTGATGGGCCCTCCTTTAATCCTGACTCTCTCGTTGACTTTTTGACAGAAACTGACTTACTACACAAACTCTGAAGATTATACCTCTAGCACCTCCCTCAGTCCCTTCTACCTCGATCTCTTGCTACCCTCTATCCCTGCACTATCCACTACCCTTCTGCACTTCATACCCTACTAATCATCCCTCTCCCTCTTACAACCCATTCTCCCTGCATCCTGCCCTGCCCAGCTGCGCTGTATAACCCCTGTGGTTTAGCGCTTCTTTTGATTATAATAATAATATTAATAATAATAATAATGGAGAAGTATATTTTAAATTAGATTAAGGAAGACTCGGCAAAAGCACAATTGATACTTTAGATCATTATAGATTTTGTATGTGAATGGCTAAGATGAAAAGATATGTTGGATATTTGAGTAGAGAGAGATGTTGATAGAGGAAGTTCCTAGATAAAATAGATGTAGATGCTGAATGCTGAATTGTGATCCGAGGACACTCGTGGCAGTGGTATCTCAAGGATTAATTTCAGCCTCACTTGTTTGTTTCGTGATTTCATTGCTATATAGACTGCTTGTTGAGGCGGGTATTCGAACAGGAGGAGGTTGAAATTAATCCTTGAGATACCACTGCCAAGAGTGTCCTCGGATCATTAGAAAACCATGTTGCTCGGCTGCATGCGTGATCTTTGAAGGATCGCTGGCTCAGAGGGAAGGTGACGCGTATATTGTGTTGTCTCTAGAGGCGGTACAATGTTCATAGGGTCGAGTCCTGGCCTGCTGCATATATATATATATATAAATATATATATATATATATATATATATATATATATATATATATATATATATATATATATATATATATATATATATATATATATATATATATATATATATATATAGGAGGTAGCACCTCTGGAACTGTCCTGGGACCATCATCCTCAGAGAAAATAATAAACTTGCTTCAGGGAAAACTCAATGTTTTCCCTGAAGCTGTTTGAAAATTTTCTCCTACCACCCCCTATATTTTATTTAAAGATAAAATACATTGACAAAATACATTGACAAAAATACAAAAGGGAGTAAAACATCATCAATAACTCAAGAGCTACATCTCGAATATTTCGCCCAGCTCCCCGGCAGTGGGCCGCGTGCCCAGAATGCTGTAGGCATTTTCCCTCTGGATCGCAACACTGAGCCTCTGAAAGAGGAAGCTAGCTGCCCTCTGGTCCTTGGTTTCTATGATGAGTTTTTCACCCAGCTCTTTGAGGAACTTTAGATCACATTTGCCCCATGCTTCAAGGGTCTCCGACCCTATTGGGATGAAGTTATTGCAAGGGGAAAGGCCTTCATATTTGCGGGTCTTCTGGGTCTCTCTGTGGCTGGCAGCTCCACCCCCTTCAGCTACGGAATATGGCAAGTAGGTGTCTGCCAATGTGGCGGCACAGGTGTAGTCCCAGGCAATCTGCCAGCAACACTTCTGCACTGAAACAGTGAGTGAGGTGAGTGATACTGACTGGTTCACTAGACTGGGTGAGTGATACTGACTGGTTCACTAGACTGGGTGAGTGATACTGACTGGTTCACTAGACTGGGTGAGTGATACTGACTGGTTCACTAGACTGGGTGAGTGATACTGACTGGTTCACTAGACTGGGTGAGTGATACTGACTGGTTCACTAGATTGGGTGAGTGATACTGACTGGTTCACTTGACTGGGTGAGTGAAGACAATGCAACACTGCCGTATTAGTGATACAGAAACTGATAAAAATACAACGATTTGCTACACATTTACTAACAAGATAACTAGTACTGACAATGGTATAAAAAAAGAAGAGATTCAATATATAAAGAACCTTTACTAAAGACCCTTGTGGGTTTAGCGATTAGTTTTTACATTATAATAATATTAAAAGACGTTCACTGGCTAGTAGTGGTTGTTGACTTGTTAATCACAACTCAGACTCTACAATTACCTCACCCAATTGTCTGGGTCTTTCTTTTTTCTTATATTCAATAAGTGTTTACTCGGCTTCAATTTCCCTCTCACTTTAATTAATGCATTAACACGGTTAGACTACATATCTACCAGTCTACATATCTACCAGTCTACATATCTACCAGTCTACATATGTATCAGCACATGTGCGACGTGTTGAAAATAATTGACACGGTAATGCATGCGGTATATTGCAGGTTTACTGTATAAAGTATACATAGTTTAGTAGAATAAATAAAAAAAACATCAGAAAAGGGACCGGTAAAACAAAATTTTACATCAAACATTTGTTTAATGGTGAAGTAAATCAAGTTAACAGCGAAAAAAATAAAAGTTATAATATGTTTTCATAGCACGATGGGTCGAGCAAGCGGGTGCGCGCGCGCGCGCGAGGGAGACTTAGACGGAGAGGGAGACTGACATACAGAGGGAGACTGACATACAGAGGGAGACTGACTTACAGAGGGAGACTGACATACAGAGGGAGACTGACATACAGAGGGAGACAGACATACAGAAGGAGACTGACATACAGAGGGAGACTGACATACAGAGGGAGGCTGACATACAGAGGGAGACTGACATACAGAGGGAGACTGACATACAGAGGGAGACTGACATACAGAGGGAGACTGACATACAGAGGGAGACTGATTTACAGAGGGAGACTGACATACAGAGGGAGACTGACATACAGAGGGAGACAGACATACAGAGGGAGACTGACATACAGAGGGAGACTGACATACAGAGGGAGACTGACATACAGAGGGAGACTGACATACAGAGGGAGACTGACATACAGAGGGAGACTGACTTACAGAGGGAGACTGACATACAGAGGAAGACTGACATACAGACGGAGACTGACATACAGAGGGAGACAGACATACAGAGGGAGGCTGACATACAGAGGGAGACTGACATACAGACGGAGACTGACATACAGAGGGAGACAGACATACAGAGGGAGGCTGACATACAGAGGGAGACATACATACAGGGGGAGAGAGACATAGAGAGGGAGACAGATATACAGAGGGAGACTGACATACAGAGGGAGACTGACATACAGAGGGAGACTAAGATACAGAGGGAGACTGACATACAGAGGGAGACTGACATACAGAGGGAGACTGACATACAGAGGGAGACTGACTTACAGAGGGAGACTGACATATAGAGGGAGACTGACATACAGACGGAGACTGACATACAGAGGGAGACAGACATACAGAGGGAGGCTGACATACAGAGGGAGACTGACATACAGACGGAGACTGACATACAGAGGGAGACAGACATACAGAGGGAGGCTGACATACAGAGGGAGACAGACATACAGAGGGAGAGAGACATACAGAGGGAGACAGATATACAGAGGGAGACTGACATACAGAGGGAGACTGACATACAGAGGGAGACTAACATACAGAGGGAGACTGACATACAGAGGGAGACTGACATACAGACCGAGACTGACATACACACGGAGACTGACATACAGACGGAGACTGACATACAGACGGAGACTGACATACAGAGGGAGACAGACATACAGAGGGAGACAGACATACAGAGGGAGACTGACATACAGAGGGAGACTGACATACAGAGGGAGACAGACATACAGAGGGAGACTGACATACAGAGGGAGACTGACATACAGAGGGAGACTGACATACAGAGGGAGACTGACATACAGACGGAGACTGACATACAGACGGAGACTGACATACAGACGGAGACTGACATACAGACGGAGACTGACATACAGAGGGAGACAGACATACAGAGGGAGACTGACATACAGAGGGAGACAGACATACTGAGGGAGACAGACATACAGAGGGAGACTGACATGCAGAGGGAGACTGACATACAGAGGGAGACTAACATACAGAGGGAGACTGACATACAGAGGGAGACTGACATACAGACGGAGACTGACATACAGACGGAGACTGACATACAGAGGGAGACTGACATACAGAGGGAGACTGACATACAGAGGGAGACAGACATACAGAGGGAGACAGACATACAGAGGGAGACAGACATACAGAGGGAGACAGACATACAGAGGGAGACAGACATACAGAGGGAGACTGACATACAGAGGAGACAGACATACTGAGGGATACAGACATACAGAGGGAGACTGACATGCAGAGGGAGACTGACATACAGAGGGAGACTGACATACAGAGGGAGACAGACATACAGAGGGAGACAGACATACAGAGGGAGACAGACATACATAGGGAGACAGACATACATAGGGAGACAGACATACTGAGGGAGACTGACATACAGAGGGAGACTGACATACAGAGGGAGACTGACATACAGAGGGAGACTGACATACAGAGGGAGACAGACATAGAGAGGGAGACAGACATAGAGAGGGAGACTGACATAGAGAGGGAGACTGACATAGAGAGGGAGACAGACATAGAGAGGGAGACATACATATAGAGGGAGACAGACATAGAGAGTGAGACAAACATAGAGAGGGAGACTGACATAGAGAGGGAGACAGACATAGAGAGGGAGACATACATAGAGAGGGAGACAGACATAGAGAGGGAGACATACATAGAGAGGGAGACAGACATAGAGAGTGAGACAAACATAGAGAGGGAGACATAGAGAGGGAGACAAGACAGGCAAACAGAGACACAGACAGAACTATGAATGAATGAATGAGAGAACAAACATGTATACGTCACTTGCCATTATGTTTTCATTCCAAAAATATCAAACAATAATGCATGTTTTTCACATTGGTTTAGAATCTAAATAGATATGTCTCTTTATTGATACTAAGACTTAAGTACAGTTACGACTATCATAGGACGTGTGTGTCTGTACATCTGTTATCTTCAAAGGCTGCAAAACAAGAGGAAATATACGATCACTTTTTACGATATTTCATTAAAAATGTTTCTAATAAAATAATGTAGATTATCGACTCACTGGACGCTGTTCACTTTTATCAACTTAAATATAAATATAGAGTAAGATCAGTAAGCTGAGAAAGCTTAAGAAACGAATGAATTTGACAGTTAAAAACGGAGGAGTAGAGTTATTAGATGGGAAGTTGGAAGTATCGGGGAGATGGAGGAAATATTTTGAGGATCTGTTAAATGCTGATGAAAAGAGGGAAGCTGTGATTTCATGCACTGAACAGGGAGGTATAACATGTTTTAGGAGTGAAGAAGAGCCAGGTGTGAGTGTGGAGGAGGTGTGTTAGGCTGTGGATAAAATGAAAGGGGAAAAAACAGCTGGGATTGATGGGATCAAGACAGAAATATTAAAATCAGGTGGGGATATAGTTTTGTAGAGGTTGATGCTATTATTTAATAAATGTATGAAAGAGGAGAAGGTACCTAGGGATTGGCAGAGAGCTTGCATAGTTCCTTTGTAAGTGATGAAGAAAGTGTTTCTTCTTTTTTGGATAACCTTGCTCCTGTGGAAACGGCCGATGTGTTAAATATTTATGTATACCTGGAGTTTACCTGGAGAGGGTTTCGGGGGTCAACGCCCCCGCAGCCAGGTCTGCGACTAGGCCTCATGGTGGATCAGGGTCTGATCAACCAGGCTGTTACTGTCGGCCGCACGCAAACTGACGTACGAACCACAGCCCAGTTGGTCAGGTACTGACTTTAGGTGCCTGTCCAGTGCCTTCTTGAAGACAGCCAGGGGTCTATTGGTAATCCCCCTAATGTATGCTGGGAGGCAGTTGAACAGTCTTGGGCCCCGGACACTTATGGTGTTGTCTCTCAGTGTACTCGTGGCGCCCCTGCTTTTCATCGGGTGAATGTTGCATCTCCTGCCGAGTCTTTTGCTTTCATAGGGAGTGATTTTCGTGTGCAGGTTTGGTACCAATCCCTCCAGGACCTTCCAAGTGTATATTATCATGTATCTCTCTCGCCTGCGTTCCAGGGAATACAGATCAAGTACCTTCAACCGTTCCCAGTAATTTAGGTGCTTTATCGTACTTATGTGTGCTGTGAAAGTTCTTTGTACACTCTCCAGGTCTGCAATGTCGCCAGCCTTGAAGGGGGGAGTTAGTGTACAGCAGTATTCCGGACTAGTGAGAACAAGTGATTTGAAGAGTGTCATCATGGGCTTGGCGTCCCTAGTTTTGAAGGTTCTCATTATTCATCCTATCATTTTCCTAGCCGATGAGGTAGATACATTGTTGTGGTCTTTAAAGGTGAGATCCTCTGACATTATCACTCCTAAGTCCTTCACATTTCTTTTTCGCTCTATTGTATGGTTAGAATTTGTCGATTTGTCGTACACCTTGATACATTTTTTATTTCCTCAAGTTTTCCATATCTGAATAGTTGAAATTTCTCCTCGTTGAACTTCATATTGTTTTGAGTGGCCCATTTGAAGATTTGGTTAATGTCCGCTTGGAGTTTTGCGGTGTCTTCAATGGAGGTCACTGCCATGGCAATCCAGGTGTCATCCGCAAAGGAAAAGACGGAGCTATACCTTACATCTCTGTCTATGTCAGAAATGAGGATGAGGAATAGAATGGTAGTGAGTACTGTGCCTTGTGGAACAGAGCTTTTCACCGTAGCTGCCTCAGACTTTACTCTGTTTACTATTACTCTTTGTGTTCTATTTGTCAGGAAGTTATAGATCCATCTACCAACTTTTCTTGTTATTCCTTTATCACGCATTTTGTGTGCTATTACTCCATGGTCACACTTGTCGAAAGCTTTTGCAAAGTCTGTGTATACTACATCTGTATTTTGTTTATCCACAACAGCATCCAGGACCCTGTCATAGTGGTCCAGGAGCTGGGACAGGCAGGAGCGACCTGCTCTAAACCCGTGTTGCTCTGGGTTGTGTAATTGATGGGTATCTAGGTGGTTGACGATCTTGCTTCTTAGAACCCTCTCAAAGATTTTTATGATATGGGATGTTAGTGCTATCGGTCTGTAGTTCTTTGCAATTGCTTTACTGCCACCCTTGTGGAGTGGGGCTATGTCTGTGTTTTTTAGTGAGTGTGGGATGACCCCTGTGTCCATGCTCCCTCTCCATAGAATGCTGAAGGCACGAGATAGAGGCTTCTTGCAATTCTTGAACACGGAGTTCCATGAGTCTGGGCCTGGGGCAGAGTGCATTGGCATGTCATTTATTGCCTTTTCAAAGTCTTGTGGAGTTATAATAATATCCGAGATTTTTGAGATAACCAAATTTTGCGTTTCTTTCATAAAGAATTCATTTGGATTGTCGACCCTTAGTCTGGGCAGCGGCTCGCTGAACACTGAGTCGTATTAGGACTTTAATATCTCACTCATTTCTTGGCTGTCATCTGTGTATCTCCCATCCCACCTAAGCAGAGGCCCAATACTGGATGTTGTTTTTCCCTTAGATTTGGCATAAGAGAAGAAGTATTTTTTTTTTCAATTTCTTTTATGCCTTTTAGTTCTTCCTGAGATTCTTGTCTCCTGTAAGATTCATTCAGTTTAAGTTCGATATTTGCAATTTCATTGACCAGTGCCTCTCTACGTATTTCAGATATATTAGCCCCTCTCAGCAGCTCTGTGACTCTTCGCCTTCGTCTGTATAGGGAGCCCCTTTCTCTTTCTAGTTTACATCTTCTCTTTCTTTTTCTTAATGAAATGTGTCTTGAGCAGATCTCAAGAACCACAGAGTTCACTTTTTCTAGGCAACTGTTCGGATCCGTGTTTTAGGATATCTTCCCAGCATGTTTCATTTAGGACATGGTTGACTTGTGCCCATTGTATGTTTTTGTTATTAAAATTTAATTTTGTGAAGAGACCTTCCTGACTGATCACATTTTGCTGGTCAGGAGTCCTGTGCATTCATGTCTGTACCTCTATTATGTTGTGATCTGAGTGTATTGTCTTTGATACGGTTATATTCCGTATCAGATCGTCGTTGTTAGTGAAGATGAGGTCCAGCATATTTTCTAGTCTTGTAGGCTCTAATATTTGCTTGTTTAAGGTGAATTTGGCGCAGAGATTTAATAGTTCGTGTGTGTGTGAATTTTCATCTGCGCTGCCTCCTGGGGTGATCTCTGCTAAAGCATTGTTTGCTATACTCCTCCATTTTAGGTGTTTCAGGTTGAAATCTCCTAATAGTAAGATGTTTGGGGCAGGAGTTGGGAGATTTTCTAGACAGTGGTCAATTTTCAAAAGCTGCTCCTGGAATTGTTGGGAAGTTGCGTCTGGAGGCTTGTATACCACCACAATGACAAGGTTTTGGTTTTCAATCTTTACCTCCAAAACTTCAACTACATCATTTGAAGTGGTTTGTAGTTCTGAGCAAATGAGCGACTCTGTGACGTACAGGCAAACCCTCCCTTCTCCTTGTTGCCTGTTTAGTCTGTCGCATCTGAATAGGTTTAACCTGGGATCCATATTTCGTTGGCATAATGATCCTTTATGTGGGTCTCTGTGAATGCTGCAAACATTGCATTTGACTCCGTGAGGAGTCCCTTGATGTAAGGAATTTTGTTGTTTTTTGACGGCTTTAGACCCTGTATGTTTGCAAAGACAAATGTCGTTATATTGGTGGAATTTAGGAGGGTTTTATTTACTGGCTCTAATATCTGTTGTTTTGAAGTGGAGGCCAGTGTCCGTGCCTCTGCTCCAGAAGTGTTTTCAGTTGGTGTAGGATTATTGTCATTTCTTGTCTTTTTTCCCTCCTGGCCCTAAAAAAACTCCGTCCCTGGAGGGATTGTGGCTCCCCTCTTTTGTTTCCCATAGTCTGGCTGGTCTGTGTCTTCTTGTCCCCTTTAGATAATGTGCCTGGCAGTATGCGTTGTAGCATTATCTTTCATGGATTGATGAGTGACACATTTCTGGGTTAAATAAGTTACAGGAAGAGAAGTTGCACTCTCCTGTTGCTATGTGGGTGCGGCATTTTTTGGGATGGTCAAAGGTGCATGTCCCACCTATTTTACCAGATATACCATGCCTGCAGATACCCAAGGCATAGTATTTGCATAGATTGGATTCCCGTTTGCTAGAATTCATTGTAGCTGCGTTCGCTGCTGGTGCATTTTTTCTGTTTCCTCCCTATCTGTCCCCCCTGTATGGACATCAGTGCTTCTACCAGGATTTGCTGGTAATGTGTCGACACTGTTCCCTGAGGCATCATCCCCTTTTGCTCCCTCTCCAGCAGTATCGCTACTATAAATGTCGTGCTGAATATGTAAAACTGGTCAATTAGCAAGAACTCATTTAAAATTAAGTGTTCTCTAAAACTTTTTCTTATACATTTAGATATATTTTTTTCATTTATGTTAATATAAAAATTAATAATTTTGTGCCAAAAGAACCTTAGGAAACTTACCTAACCTTATTATAACAAGGACCTTAATAAAAACCCAAAGGAAACTACCCATCTTTGGTTACTACTCCCGATAAAGTCTTGTACTTCACACTGCGTCAATAACTACACTGTTACGTCAAATGGTATCAAAACCTTTGCTGTTACATCACAAAGAGTTAAGAACATTGCCGCTACTTCCTCAGTTAGTTCAGACTCTCAGGTAAGGACTTCCTCACAATGAGTAATTATCATGGTTATGCTATCATATATCCCATTTATCTAACATCAGAAGAAATTATACACTCATAATTAATGGATTTTTTGTATAATTAAATGTATCTACTCCTCCGACAGTACTTAAATATAGTAATTGATCTTTTATTAACCCTGTAAACTACTCTTGACTTTATGTTGCTTCGATTATTTTTATTAGATTATTGTTCTTCTTAATATGTCTGAGTGAATTTTCAACATAGTATTTTGTAGTATGAACAGTTGTCATTGTTTTCCATTTTCTCAATATTGTAGATTAAAAATGATCTGAATATGCTCATTGAACATTTTTAAATATACTCCTTTGATAGTCGTTTTTAACCACAGATAAAGTTATCGAATTTAATGGTTTAACAATGTTTACAAAATTGTCGGTTTTGTGAAACCCTTTTTTAAAGAAGTCACGTATGATTATATTAATAGTGTGACATTTCATAAAGAAGTGGTGGTACTATGTAAATTAATGAATAAATATTTTAAATTGCGTATTGTTTCATTTATGTGTAAGTGTGTTACCACCGGCGTTGTCTGGCGCCCATTACAACCTCTGACTTATCGCCCAGCTGTAGGGCGCCGATCTCACGCGGTCATGTTACAAGACACGTTAAATAATGATAATCTTACGCGGTCTAGTTCAGTAAGGATTCTATAGAGAATTTGCAAATTACATGACTCCAGAAACTGTGTACGCCTTTTTTATTAGGACTCCCTGATCAATAAGGCTGTTGGTGTTAGTCCAACGTATGCACTACATCTCAGCATTTTCTCTCAGCGATGCCCCACACATCCATGGATGTGATCCTGGATGATAGTGTCATTCTCTGTACCTGAGTGACACATCCATGGCTGGATGTCATCTTTGCCCTGAATTGATAAAGCCACTCGTTGGCGAAAAGTCTTCATATAAAGATTTTCAGAAGTTCCACATTTAGTTAGGTAAGACCCACGTCAGGAAACACTTACCTTGTTTCCTGACGAACATGCAGGTTATGGGTGTGAAGCAGCTGGTATAGATGTGTAACAGGAAAAAGTACGACAACGCTCTCAGTCACTTCAGAAATTTGTTGATTCTCAACTAGGATATCGCCAGAAAATGAGGACTTCTCATGAATTCTTCACACATTATCTTACTTTCCTGTCATAGACAAGTTAGCAAATTATACAGGTGATTTTCAGACAACTCATGTATCACATTGAAGGGTTTATCTTAAATGAATCCTCAAGATGCGTCATTCCAAGAGAAATTTTATGATATCAAAGGGGAAAATTTATGTTGAGCTTCATCAAGTGCTGTCACAACTCCACTTGAATTCGCTATTATACTTATGTCATGCACTCGTAATGGTGTATAAGCTGGTGTATATGAGGATGACTTTGTCAGTTAATTCTGCGACATTTGAATGTAGTTTTTCCTGTCAGAGTTACTTAAAGAACTATAATAGTGATAGTAGAATAAGTGATATTGCAGTTGTGTATAAATTCGAAAAGAGCCAAGAGTCTGAAGGTTAAAGGTATCATTCTTACTTTTGCTTCTGACCACAACAACAGATGAATCACGCAGCAGTAACTGTTGTTACCTGAGCCTCGGATTTGAGCGTAGAATGAATCTATTATGCTCTTCATGGGTATCATTACATTGATACGGCCATTATTTTGATAACTTATATATTGATGTAATTTCATATAATTATTGTCCTTATTCTTTGACATGGACAACTATTTCCTCACTCTTTTATAAAGTGAGAATAAAAGGATCTTTAGAAAACATTACTATTTTTTACTGATCTATAATATACACTATAATTAAACAGGGTATATGCTCAGCAAACCTAGCGTTCCTTAGCTCTTCACCATCCAACAAGGTATCCTCCCTGTACAAAAATTTTGGCGCCTGAACTGTTCCTGAATGACATCTCCCACACAAATGGGTGGGGATCCAGGATGACACCATTCAAGTAACTTACCATGCATGCATGGCTGGGGAGGTATGGTCATATGTAAGAGCAGTATTCTTCCAGTTGAAGATGCTTTGAAAGTGAAATCTGTAATGTTATACACTAAAATGCCATGTTCAAGGAATGTACCAAGAAAAGGATCTGTGTGAAGGGTGACATATGATGAAACAACAACCATCAATTTTGCCAGAAAAGAAGAGAGACATTTACTTAAAAAAATCGGGTTTACCTGCAACTCCAAAGCTCCTTTACTGACAGATGGGGAATGTCAGAAGCTTTGCTAATGTTGCATGCAGTGAGGAACAAGAGTCCGCCAGAAAGAAAAGTGCAATCCTCTTATTAATATTATTGCATTCATGGGAAGTGCTAAACCTGTAAACGTTACTCAGCATCTGGGGTAATGGGGTGGCAACCAGGTTCAATCTTGATCCAATTCCATGGATCACGAGTCTCTCACTGGCATCAAAGAACCTCCTTTGAGGGACGATCCTCTTGGCAACTCTAAGCCGCAAAAATCAGAAATGTCTACCCTCGGTAAAAAAACGATTTTGAATGTAATGGGCAATCATTTAAATTTTTTTGCTCTTGAAAATATAAACAACATATATTTAAAGTGCGGCCAGAAGGGTTCCTTATAAATGCACCATCATGTTGGTAAAAAGCATTGCTGTTAGTAAAGAACAAGCAGTATAACAGCCAAGTTCAGCTACTGTCTCATAAGTAACAATTTAAAGCAAAGACCATGTCGAAGGACTTCAGCAGCTACTGACAACAACAGTTTCGTAAAGAGTGTAATTTGTGAAGTGACTCAATATTCAATTGCTCACCATGCAGTCCTTAGGTTGAATATAAGTTCTCTCAGAAATGAGTGGATAGTGGATATAAGAAAGATAAGGGTAATGGTGTTGTCATAATGGACAAATTGCGAACTAAATTTACTCTTATTTAAGACGAGTTGTTGCCATTGTTTTTAAAATTAGAACATAACTAGATTTTTAAGGTAATTAAAAACTAATGGCGTTCTGATCGATGATTATATTGTGTAGGGAGAGCTGTATGTAACTAGTTTAAAACTTATTATTATGTACAGGTTGCCAAAAGTTAATGAAGTTGATTATTGACTTAGGTCTATGTTATCCACTAATGGTTCGTTTATTGTAATTATTCTTCATCGTATTTCCACTAATATATTAAATAAGAATGTGATGGTATGAGGGTGTAAGGGGGTTATGGTGTAATTGTGTGAGGGTGTAATGGGATTAGGGCGTGATGGTGAGGATGCACATCCTCTCTTGTGCACATCCTCTCTTGTTTAAAGGTAAGAGAAGTGTGAGGGAGGAGTAAGAATAAGAAAGACATAAAAGGGATACACTGTATTTAACATGTCTCTCTCATTGTTTAAGACAACAATCATTACTTTTAAATGAAGATAATTTGAACGAATTAGTTTACTATTGTAGTACATTACGTATTACATGAGTAATGAATTATGTTGGTGAGCAGCAAAACTGTCGTATATATAACTTAAAGGTAAATATTGACGAAATTTATTGAATACTAACGAAACCCATAAAAAATGTCGTTCGTTTATGACGATGGTTGTCCCAACACTGGAAAAAAGATAATGTTTTACATTTAAATGTCCAAAGTTGTTGCATCAACGAGTGCACGTAAAACAGCTGTTCCTCCCGGTCCTCCCGGTTAACCAATCAACTGGTAAGATTCGGGAATTTTAGACACATCATTGCTTTTAATTTGTAATTGGAACGTGTTACGCTCAAAGGTCTTTAGAGTAAATGGTAACTGAAACTGAGTATTGCACAGATATGATAAAAACTTCTATATCATGTTAATCATAAAATGTACTGTACCTGTAAAAAATGTCTAGATTATTTAAGGGGTCATTGAGCCGGTCTCAGATCGCACCTTCCAGGTGATGTCCGCGTCATTTGTGCTTCGGGGGTTACCTGCCCATTTTAAAATGCAAGCCAACTTTTTTGAGAGAAGAATTTATAATTAAGAAATCAGTAAAAACAAGCGCAGATAGCAATTTTAGACATATTTAAGTTACAATAGCAGAGTGTAATTCCTCAGTGATACAGAGACATATGCAGACTTGTATCGTTATGAAAAACAAAAGAACAAAATTCCGTGACTTAATACACAAATAGCCCACACATAATAATATTTGTATTTACTACATGTACATATACAAGGTATACAGGCCTAGCTGACATACTACTATATAGAAAGCCGCTTTTTATTGCTGAGCTTTCGGGCAAATTAGGTCAATTTTGTCCCAGGATGCGACTCATACCAGTCTACTAACATCCAGGTACCCATTTTACACTGATGGTGAACAGGGATACCAGGTGTCTTATGACGAGGGGAAAAAGGTGAGTGGTACACTGAGGAGTCTGTGAAGACAAAACTTTATCCATGAAAGCAAAGAGGGAAATGTATAAGAGTATAGTTATACCAACACTCTTGTATGGGTGTGAGACATGGGTGTTGAATGTTGCAACAAGGAGAAGGCTGGAGGCAGTGGAGATGTCATGTCTGAGGGCAATGTGTGGTGTGAATATAATGCAGAGAATCCGTAGTTTGGAGATTAGGAGGAGGTGCGGGATTACCAGAGGGTTGAGGAGGGATTATTGAGATGGTTTGGACATATAGAGAGGCTGGAACGAAGTAGAATGACTTCGAGTGTGAATAAATCTGTAGTGGAGGGAAGGCGGGGTAGGGGTCGGCCTAGAAAAGGTTGGAGGGAGGGGGTAAAGGAGGTTTTGTGTGCAAGGGGCTTGGACTTCCAGCAAGCGTGCGTGAGAATGTTAGATAGGAGCAATTGGAAACAAATGCTTATTAGGACTAGACATACTGTTGGAGTGTAACCAAGGTAACATTTATGGAGGGATTCAGGGTGGGTAGGCCGGACTTGAGTCCTGGAGATGGGAAGTACAGTGCCGGCACTCTGAAGGAGGGGTGTAAATGTTGCAGTTTTATAACTGTAGTGTAAGCATGAATCTGGCAAGACAGTGATGGAGTTAATGACGAAAGTTTTTCTTTTTCAGGCCACCCTGCCGGTTTCCCTGAATCCCTTCGTAAATGTTACCTTGCTCACACTCCAACAGCATGTCAAGTCCTAAAAACTATTTATCTCCATTTGCTCCTATCTGACACTCTCATGCACGCTTGCTGGAAGTTCAAGCCCCTCGCACACGAAACCTCCTTTACCCCCTCCCTCCAACCTTCCCTAGGCCGACCCCTACCCCGCCTTCCTCCACACTACAGATTTATACACCCTCGAAGTCATTGTATTTCGTTCCAGCCTCTCTACATGTTCAAACCACCTCAATAATCCCCCCGCGCGCGCGCACACACACACACACATATGTATGTATGTATGTATATATCTATGTATGTATATATGTATGTATGTATGTATATATATATGTATATATACAATGTATTCTGTCTATTATTTAAAGCACTCATATAATATATATAGGGGGTGGTAGGAGAAGTAAATATTCAAACAGCTCCGGGGAGAACCTCGAGTTTTCCCTGAGGTACGTTTATTGTCTTCTCTGAGGATGAGGGTCCCCAGTAAAGTTCTAGAGGTGGTACCTCCTATATATTTATTATGGAGGTAGTTATATATATATATATATATATATATATATATATATATATATATATATATATATATATATATATATATATATATATATATATATATATATATATGATTAGTCACGAGGATTGTCCCTGAACGTTTGAGAGGTGTGGTGGGAGCTCAAGACCCCAAGTTCATTGAAGCAGCAGTGCAGTGGGACATCCTGGCAGATTCCTCCAGTAGACCAGCTCCTCCCAAAGAGCACAAACAGTCCCACTGGGACAAACCGATCATGGAAAAATTTCCAACACAATGCTCACCAACGCTTCAGGAAAGGACAAAGCTCGTCTCCTAGCGGTGAAGGCACCACACTCAGGAGATTTCCTTCTTGCTGTTCCCAATTCCTCTCTGGGGACTCGACTCGACCCACAGGCCATTCGGATTGGTGTTGCTCTTCGCCTAGCCGCCCCCATACTCACCGAACATAGGTGTATTTGCGGCAGGGCGACGGCTGACCAATTCGGACTTCATGGTCTAGTGTGTCACACATCAGAAGGGAAGTATGCTAGACATGAGGAGGTCAATGACATCATAAAGAGAAGCCTCGCCACAGCCCGTTGCCCAGCTCAACGGGAACCCCAAGTGCAGAGGTCTGATGGAAGTCAAAAGCGTCCTGATGGAGCCACCATGGTACCCTGGAAGGATGGTAAGCAGATTGCTTGGGACTACACCTGTGCTGCCACATTGGCAGACACCTACCTGCCACACTCCTTAGCCGAAGGGGGTGGAGCTGCCAGCCACAGGGAGACCCAGAAGACCCGCAAATATGAAGACCTTCCCTCTTGCTATAACTTCATCCCAATAGGGTCGGAGACCCATGGAGCATGGGGCAAGTGTGCTCTAAAGTTTCTCAAGGAGCTGGGTGGAAAACTCATCATAGAAACCAAGGACAACAGGGCGACCAGTTTCCTCTTTCAGAGACTCAGTGTTGCGATCCAGAGGGGAAATGCCTGCAGTATTCTGGGCACGCGGCCCACTGCCGGGGAGTTGGACGAAGTATTTGACATGTAGCTCTGAGTTATCTATGTTGTTTTACTCCCAATTGTATTCTGTCTATATATATATATATATATATATATATATATATATATATATATATATATATATATATATATATATATATATGCAAAACAACCACTATCAAAAATATAGCGACTTCTCACACTATCAAGGAACTAGTATTGTTTGTCTTGCATATTGTGATATCACCTGTTTACTGTATATATATATATATATATATATATATATATATATATATATATATATATATATATATATATATATATATATATATATATAATGTCGTGCCAACACACATTGTTTCCTTCCTGTCAAATATTTCCTGATCCAATGCAGTACTTTCCATCCTATTCTTGCCTTCTCTTCTGGCTTTTCAGTATCTTGTGGTACTGTGTCGAAAGCCTTCTTACAGTCCAAGAAGATCCAGTCTACTCATCCCTCTCTCTTCTGTCTTACTTCTGTTATCTTGTCGTAGAACTCTAATAGGTTTGTCACACAGAATTTCCATTCCCTGAAGCCGTACTGGTTGTCATGTATGAGCCCGTTCCTTTCTAGGTGTTCCACCACTATTCTCTTGATAATCTTCTCCATAACTTTACGTACTATACATTTCAACGACACTGGTCTGTAATTTAGTATAGCCTGTCTATCTCCTTTTCTTAAAATAGGGACGACATTTGCTGTCTTCCCCATCTCAGACAATTGTCCTGTTTTGATAGATTTATTGAATTCCTATAGCAGTTTTTTCACCTCCTAGGTTGTGTGCAGTGTGTACAGCATTTGCTGGTGCACCCTACCACCTCGGATTGTTGGAAGCCTCTCTGTCTCCACTGTGAATACCTTCCTGAAGCGTGACCTGAGCTCCTCACATATTTCCTGGTCGTTCCTTTAACCTTTAACCCCCCCCCCACCTTCCTTTCTCAGCCTGATTACCCAGTTTTTTACTGGTGTGTGTGTGTGTGTGTGTGTGTGTGTGTGTGTGTGTGTGTGTGTGTGTGTTTTCTTCTAAAGGTTGTTTTAAAATATTATTTTTTCTTTCTTTTAGTCTAGTTTCTTTGTTTATGCATTTCTGTATTAACTCCTAAGTAACATTTAACAAGAAATGTCTTTTCTTCTTCGGTTATAGTAAAACTGAATCTTTTATTAACACTGTTACTTTTATTCTTCTAATTTTATTTATTTTTTGACATTTCTTGTTAGGTATCTCTGACTCAAGTTGTTTTGCTTCCCATCACTATTGAGCTGATTCCTCTCACTGCTGCGTTGACTCACATCACTGCTGCGTTGACTCACATCACTGCTGCGTTGACTCACATAACTGCTGTGTTGACTCACATCACTGCTGCGTTGACTCACATCACTGCTGCGTTGACTCACATCACTGCTGTGTTGACTCACATCACTGCTGCGTTGACTCACATCACTGCTGCGTTGACTCGCATCACTGCTGCGTTGACTCACATCACTGCTGCGTTGACTCACATCACTGCTGCGTTGACTCACATCACTGCTGCGTTGACTCACATCACTGCTGCGTTGACTCACATCACTGCTGCGTTGACTCACATCACTTATGCTGCGTTGACTCACATCACTTATGCTGCGTTGACTCACATCACTGCTGCGTTGACTCACATCACTTATGCTGCGTTGACTCACATCACTTATGCTGCGTTGACTCACATCACTGCTGCGTTGACTCACATCACTTATGCTGCGTTGACTCACATCACTGCTGCGTTGACTCACATCACTGCTGCGTTGACTAGCATCACTGCTGCGTTGACTAGCATCACTGCTGCGTTGACTCACATCACTGCTGCGTTGACTCACATCACTGCTGCGTTGACTCACATCACCGCTGCATTGACTCACATCACTGCTGCGTTGACTCACATCACTGCTGCGTTGACTCACATCACTGCTGCGTTGACTCACATCACTGCTGCGTTGACTCACATCACTTCTGCTGCCTGTGTTGGTCACATTCTCGTTGTCAACAATTCATTTTCTGGTTCAGCACACAGTTCACCTTTGTCATACACCTTGTTTTAAAATGATAAACCTTGTGGTACAGTAATACACGTTACGCTATACTGGTACACTTTGTGGAACAGCTGTACGTTTTATGGTAAACTTTCTGCTACTGCGTGTGATTTACCTTCTAGTATACTGGAACTCTTTCTTCTAGTGGTTCACTATATGGCAAAATGGTATACTTTGTGGAACAGTGGTGCTCATTGTGCTAGTGGTACACCATGTGGTAGACTGGTACATTTTTTATGGTGGTACACTTTATATTACAATGGTACACCGAGATAAACCTCGAGGTGTTTTGGTACAACTTATATTACACTTCGGGGTTGTGGTACACCCAATGGTGTATTGGTAATCTTCTGGTACACTCTGTTATGTCTTGTGGGACGCTGATACTACCTTCAGTTGTACAAGTTAGTTTTATATTTCGTGCAGTTCAGAGAGACACATTGTAGTAAGTGAACTCCTTAAGGTACGCTTTGCTGTACAGGATGTGGTACACTTTGCTGTACAGGATGTGGTACACTTTGCTGTACAGGATGTGGTACACTTTCCGGTACACTTTATTATTAAAGGGGTATACGTACATCTTATAGAAGACTTTGTTGTACAGTTTGTGGTACAGTTTGTTGTACAGTTTGTGGTACAGTTTGTTGTACAGTTTGTAGTACACCTTGCAGAATATCTTGATATACCTTGCAGAATATATTGATATACCTTGCAGAATATCTTGTGGTATACCTTGCAGAATATCTTTGTGGTATACCTTGCAGCATATCTTGTGATATACCTTGCAGAATATCTTGTGGTATACCTTGCTGAAGATCTTGTGGTATATATTGCAGAATATCTTGAGGTACACCTTGCAGAATATCTTGTGGTATACCTTGCAGAATATCATGTGGTATACCTTGCTGAAGATCTTGTGGTATATATTGCAGAATATCTTGAGGTACACCTTGCAGAATATCTTGAGATACACCTTGCTGAATGTCTTGTGGTATATATTACAGAACATCTTGTGGCATACCTTACTGAATATCTTGTGGTATGCCTTGCTGAATAACTTGTGGTATACCTTGCTGAATATTTTGTGGTATACCTTGGTGAAAATGTTGTGGTATACCTTGCTGAATATCTCGTTGTATACCTTGCAGAACATCTTGTGATATACCTTGCTGAATATCTTATGGTATACCTTGCAGAATATACATTAATACACGTTGCAGTACACCTTGTGGTACATTCATACACGTTGCAGTACACCTTGTGGTACACTCATACACCTTGCAGTACACCTTGTGGTACATTCATGCACCTTGTAGAACAGCTGGTGAGAACATTCGACTCACAGTTGCAACGTCCCGGGTTCGATTCCCTGGCTGCGAGAAACACATACATGAGATGTTATGGATAGATATGAGTGAAAATTTATAATGTTTAAAAATGTAACAGTGTGAAGAGATAACAGGGAGGTACAAATCTACAACTTGTAATTAATTTTCACACCTAGTAATAGATTGGTACACCTGGGGCAGTGATACACCCCGTTGTACACTTCAAAAGGTCTGTTGCGACATATGTCGTTTAATCAATATCTGCTCAAGATGTGCAATATATGTAATAATAATCATAGTCTTTCTAAGCTTGATGGAGAAGTCCGCTGCTACCAGGAATAAGAAACAATCAGGTGCTGTTGCATCAGAGGGAATTAGGAAGAGATCAGGCGCCGCTAACAGCTGTCAGAAGTCTGACGATGCTGCATCACAGACAAAGAAACAAAAATTAAATCAAAAGTTCATCAAGGATGATGTTCACGGGTACATCTCTCTGGACCTGTGTGTCACCATCATCAAGGATGATGTTCACGGGTACATCTCTCTGGACCTGCTGTGTCACCATCATCAAGGATGATGTTCACGGGTACATCTCTCTGGACCTGCTGTGTCACCATCATCAAGGATGATGTTCACGGGTACATCTCTCTGGACCTGCTGTGTCACCATCATCAACACCTCGCAGTGTCAACGGCTTAGGTAAACCATTACTATGTTTTTTTTTTCCATTAAATATGACTATCAGTAAATGCTGTCATTTGTATGGTGACCTTCCATATCTAAGGAAAATATCGATTAATTGATTACATCTATTGATATTATTTAAATTGCAAAATATATTTTTATTTGTGTTTCACAAAGTTTAAGTCTTCACAGTTGTCTTGGCGGCACACCGTTGTTATGAACACATTTAGTATATTATGTAGATTTAGCCTACGATAAACCATTATAGTCAAACAATGTTGCTTATTTAAATTGGGATCATAAAATATTTCTTATAGCGTTAGTAACATGAAAAATATAGAGGAAATTCGATGTTTCTCTTTTTCCTGTGATTGATGTGCATTGATGATCGCCTGTTTTCATTTAGTCATACACACACACACACACACACACACACACACACACACACACACATACACACACACATGGTGGCTAGCGCTCTTGCTTCACGCACGGAGGGCCCGGGTTCAATTCCCAGCGGGGCCGAAACATTTCGAAGTGTTTCGTTACACACACACATACATACAACAGGCCTAGTGTCTAATAGACATGTGCCTAGGACAAAATGGTAACTAACACACACACACACATATATATATATATATATATTATTGTAACCACGAACGAGTGGTATTGATCAATAACAATGCGACTAGCCAAGGATTCGAACCAATGCTGCTTTGGCCCGCCTCATGGTGAGTGAAAACACATGACACTCTAACCCACAGGACCACGCAATCCTACAAGAATGACGCACCCTGCAAAGCTAGGTGTTTTACCGTCATTCGAGGACATGCGGGTGGTGTGGATGCCTCTGAGCTAATTTCATTCTCCGCCTTGTTTGGTGTACTAGCCCAACGAGCAGTATTTTATATTATTGTAACCACGAACGAGTGGTATTGATCAATAACAACACCATATGCCCTGGGATGACGGTAAAACACCTAGCTTGGCTGGGTGCGTCATTCTTGTAGGATTGGATGGTCCTGTGGGTTAGTGTCATGTGTTTTCGTTCACCATGAGACTGGCCAAAGCAGAATGGGTTCGAATCAAAACAACCACTGTGAAAAATAGTAAAATTCCAAGCGATTTTCTGATTTCTCACAATATCAGGCCATTGGCCGGGTGATAAAAGCTCTCGCTTCACACGCTGAGGTTCGGGTTCCATTCCCGGCAAGGGTAGAAACATTTGGCGTGTTTCCTTACACCGGTGGTCTATGTTCACCCATACATTATTCACTGTGTTACTCCCCTAGCCTCAAAACCCCTTACATAATTGCTCAAAGAACAATAATTTATCAAAGATAATCTAGTGCAAATGTTGAAACTTATATCTCATAAATGTATAAACCTGTTATAATTAATACAACCTAATCTAACTTTGTTCCTACAGCATTACCAAATAAATAAATCCATTCTCATGTACTCTTGTACTCCTCGTAACTAACTCATCTAATGACCATATAAACTGTTATTGCTACACAAATAATTGATTTGATTTGTTTGATCTGATTTAATAAATTGCATTACTACAAATAATAAATTATTATGTTGACATATTATAAAACTGTAATGCTTCAAAATTGTAAAACTATTATGTTTCAAAAATGTTATGTTCAAATTTCATAGCTTAAATACTCAACTATACTTATATTGTAAATTGTTTACTATAATTTTTACCATTTAGTTGTAAGTTAATTTTAAGTTTGCCCACAATGCTCTGCATATTAGGGGCTTTTGACATGTACACCCCATTCTTATTACCCATTGTACGTCTTTGTATCATGTCACAATAAACTATTATTATTATTATTATTATTATTATTATTATTATCAGTATAAAATGGGTACCTGGGTGTTAGTAGACTGGTATGGGTCGCATCCTGGGATAAAACTGACCTAATTTACCCGAAGTACTCTGCATAATAAGCGACTTTCTATATAGTAGTATGTCATTGATGTCAGCTAGGCCTGTATACCTTGTACATGTACTTAGAGAAATAAAGATTATTATTAAAATGTGAAGAATCACGAAAGCCTTCGGAATTTCACTATTTTTCATAGTGGTTGTTTTGCATATTATATCACCTGCTTACTGTGATTACGGAGATTACACAGTGACAATCCTCTGCATCAGACCGCTGCTTCTGTATCAGTGAAAGTACAGTGGGCATGTAGGGAGATGGGAAGTAGTGTTGGTCTTGAGGGGATCCTGCCAGCGGAGGTGTGGAGGTTTGTTTACCCTCTGTGTTCGGCCGGGGTTAGGGGGGGGGAAAGTGGTCGCTCAAGACTATCACTGGATACTGAACAGAAGAACACCTCGGTTAATAGTGAGAACATGGTGATTAGTTGCCAAAAACCGAGGGTTTTTCTAAATGGATTAATATGTGTATAACAATCACCAAAACTTAGTGATGTGCTTCTTTAGTGAACAGATAGGACCACATCCCTCTGCCACCCATCCCTGGTCCCCTCCCCACATCCTGGTCTAGGCCTTTTGCCTGCATAGTTGCCTTTTAGTGCCCCACCAATTACTCTCACTACCGCTCACTACTCCCCCACCCTCATCCCCTATGCATCTATATTGTCCTTCACCCGTCATCCCACAGCTGGCGCCCTCCCACGCCTACTATGTCAGTAATGTCACAAGATGTGCCGGGGTACCAGGAATCTCCACGACGAAGCCAACGCCTTGGAATCCGTCCGCGAGGCATCTGCCAGGTGTACCACATGGATTGTGCACTCAATCCTTCAAATGGCAACATCCGTGCACATAGTGGATTTCTAGGCTCCCGGAGGGCTCCAGCTGGGAATAACCAACAGCCCTTCCCAGCAGACAGAGCTGACAGCTACCGTAACTTCACTTCAACAGAGGACCTAAATCTGCAATCAAATTAACAGCCACCAGGACGATGACACACATCCACAAAGCAGCTCGCCCTCAAGCTGCTAAGGAATTCGCTGACCTCTTTAAGAAAGTCAACAATGCCCCTGTAAACAACGGATCCTAGCACAACCTACTGCTATTTGGCAATGCCTGTCTGGCTGTCCCACATGTTGCTAGGGACAAGTCCCTATTAACATGTGTTATTAGGGCAATAAATGCATTCCCTAGAGATGACAACCTCACCCGTCTCCCCTCTAGGGTAACAAACACCCGTCGTACATATACCAACAAGAGAACACCTGACTCTTCAAAAATTAGAGCCCAAATTAGCAAAAAAATAGAATATTGAAGTGAAGGTGTTGAATGTGAGGCAGAGAGCAAGTGGGATTTACGCAGAGAGGAGGTATTATACTCCATACGCAAATATCATTATATTACATAATTGAATATAATATCGACAAGTAGATGAATAAGACACATGTACAACATTCGGGTACCTTGGCACTACCTGGCACCATGGAGAGTCAGTGGGTGTTTTAGCGTGCACTACCTGGCACCATGGAGGGTCAGTGGGTGTTTTATCGTAGACTACCTGGCAGCAGGGAGGGTCAGTGGGTGTTTTAGCGTACACCACCTGGCAGCAGGGAGGGTCAGTGGGTGTTTTAGCGTACACCACCTGGCAGCAGGGAGGGTCAGTGGGTGTTTTAGCGTGCACTACCTGGCAGCAGGGAGGGTCAGTGGGTGTTTTAGCGTGCACTACCTGGCACCATGGAGGGTCAGTGGGTGTTTTAGCGTAGACTACCTGGCAGCAGGGAGGGTCAGTGGGTGTTTTAGCGTACACCACCTGGCAGCAGGGAGGGTCAGTGGGTGTTTTAGCGTACACCACCTGGCAGCAGGGAGGGTCAGTGGGTGTTTTAGCGTGCACTACCTGGCAGCAGGGAGGGTCAATGGGTGTTTTAACGTACACTACCTGGCAGCAGGGACGGTCAGTGGGTGTTTTAGGTTACACTACCTGGCAGAAGGAAGGGTGGGTGGGTGTGTTAGCGTACACTACCTGTCAGGAGGGAGGATGGGTGGGTGTGTTAGCGTACACTACCTGTCAGGAGGGAGGAAGGGTGGGTGTGTTAGCGTGCACTACCTATCAGGAAGGAGGAAGGGTGGGTGGCTGGGTTTTATTAGAAAGCACTACCAGGCTGGAGGGAAGGTGGATGGGTTAGAATGCACTAGCCGGCTGGAAAGAGGGTGGGTGGGTGCTACAGAAAGTACTATCAGGCTGGAAGGAGGGTGGGTCGGTGGTTGGGTTAGAAAGCTCTATCATTTGGAAAGAGGGTGGGTGGGTGTGTTAAAAAGTACGACCAGGCAGCAGGAAAGGTCGGTATGTGGGTGGTTTAGGGGGCACTATCAGGCAGAAGGATGGGTGATGGGTTAGAGTGCACCACCAGGCAGGAGAGAGGGAGGGAGGGAGGATGGGTTAGTGCACTTCCAGGTAGGAGGGAAGGTGGGTGAGTGGGTAAAGTGCACTACCAGGTAGGAGGGAGGGAGGACAGGTGGGTTATAGAACCCTACCATACAGGATGGAGGGAGAATAGATGGGTGGGTTAGCGTGCACTACCATTCAGGAGGGATTTGTTATGTTTAGCGTGCACTGCCATTCAGGAGGGATCTGGTTTAGCGTGTACTGCCATTCAGGATTGGTTTAACGTGCACTACCAGACAAGAGGGAGGGAGGGTGCATGGGTGGGTTAGCGTGCACTACCAGACAAGAGGGAGGGAGGGTGCATGGGTGGGTTAGCGTGCACTACCAGACAAGGGGGTCGGGGAAACAGTGTTGTGCAGTAGTCTGGGAGAGTCGCACTAACATGCGGTGTTGTGGTCATCTCATCACTGGCTTCTGTCTTCACGTCTTGCTCTCTCTCGCTAAAGGTTCGTTACACTTTCTTTTACCATGTATAGGAGGACATAGTCGTGTATTACGTACCGATCAGTGTTCGTTATATTATGTATGGCTCAGTATTCGTTGTATTATATACTGGTCAGTGTTCGTTGTATTATATACTGGTAAGTGTTCGTTGTGTTATGTACTGGTCAGTGTTCGTTGTATTATGTACTGGTCAGTGTTCGTTGTGTTATATACTGGTCAGTGTTCGTTGTATTATGTACTGATCAGTGTTCGTTGTATTATGTACTGGTTAGTGTTCTTTGTATCATGTACTAGTCAGTGTTCGTTGTATTATATACTGGTCAGTGTTCGTTGTATTATGTACTGATCAGTGTTCGTTGTATTATGTACTGGTTAGTGTTCTTTGTATCATGTACTAGTCAGTGTTCGTTGTATTATATACTGGTCAGTGTTCGTTGTGTTATATACTGTCAGTGTTCGTTGTATTATGTACTGGTCAGTGTTCGTTGTATTATATACTGGTCAGTGTTCGTTGTGTTATGTACTAGTCAGTATTCGTTGTATTATGTACTGGTCAGTGTTCGTTGTATTATATACTGGTCAGTGTTCGTTGTATTATATACTGGTCAGTGTTCGTTGTGTTATGTACTAGTCAGTGTTCGTTGTATTATGTACTGGTCAGTGTTCGTTGTGTTATATACTGGTCAGTGTTCGTTGTATTATGTACTGGTCAGTGTTCGTTGTATTATGTACTGGTTAGTGTTCTTTGTATCATGTACTAGTAAGTGTTCGTTATATTAAGTACTGGTCAGTGTTGTATTTTGTACTGTTCATTGTAACATTTTATTGTTGAACAAAATCAGTGTTCTTTGTACAAGGCTTAAGGCCTTTCATATTGGAATTGCAACGTTTCTTCAGGAGCAATGCAATGTAAAAATGTAATGCAATACAGAAAAAAACAGATATGCCAAGGGACACGAGCCAGCCAGGAGAGAAAGGAGCCAGCGGTGTGAGGAGCCAGCCAAGAGAGAAAGGAGCCAGCGGTCTGAGGAGCCAGCCAGAAGAGAAAGGAGCCAGCGGTCCGCGGAGCCAGCCAGGCAGCCACCTCAACTGCCACATGTCAGGGGTAACTATAATTATGAAGAAGAAAAAGGCACAATACCGTGACTTGTAAATGTTCCTATGTGTAGGTTATTTGTGTATTATATTTATAATTACTTTAACTAAACATGAAATCGACATATAAGACCATATGCATTGGAAACATAATATGACATGACCCATATAAGCTATCAGTAATGTTCATATAGACATCGAATATTTTGCAATTTTGATTAAAAGAGCAATAGGTAATTTTCTCGTGCTTTTAGGACTATTGAGACAACACCATCATGTTCTGGGGTTTTCATTATGTTTACGGGTTAATTGCGTCGCTTGCTGCAGGCGGGTATGAATGATAATTCTTCGGAGGCTTCTTACTTTATTTGCGATATCGTGGGTACACTGGCAGTGTTTTTGTGCCCATGGCTCAGAGGGGCCATGCCCGCGAGGGAGAGAGGAGTAGACCTTGTTGACTGAGTCAAATCGGCTGCCTGAGTGAGAGACAGGCGTGGGCAGGCTCTGGTAGAAACTATGGGAACTAGGCATGTAGGCTTACAGTCTACATTTCGCTAGGCTGGCAGACAGCATAGGCTGTCTACAATTATTCATATATAAATACTTATGCTCATATATATTCCACGATTGACTTTTAATTTCTTATTCAGTTAACCTATATTAGGGACTTCAGAATTTTTTTGATACTCGAATCACGATTGTTGCAATATATCAATATATATACGATCCCATGTTTGTTGCTGTCCACGAGTGTGGCTTAGCTCCCACCGTGATGCCTTATACTCCTAACGCCTTAGTCCACTAGGCCACCATTCTACAGGACATTAGTGTACCTACTGGACACCTAACGTCTTGTAGCATGGTGTTAGTTTAATATCTTTATTATGCACCCCATACCCATCCTGTGGGCGGTAGTCAATAGATTACAGAGGTACATAATGGGTCCAGGGACTGGGCCCCAAAGTTTTGATAGCTGAGCAAGTTATAAAGGTAATGAACTCAGGTAGATCTGGTAGCATGGTGGTCTAGTGGACTACGACATCGGGAATTTAAATAGCTTTCCAGGAGGCTATCAGGTTCTGTCCCCAGCTAGTTGCAGTATGTTATTTGCTTTAAAACCAATTGTTTCCACGGATGCATTAATGTGTACTGTTCGTAAGAGCACGAGGAGATTAGAAATATTTTTCCTGTAGCTCTCCATGGCTACGAATGTGCTTGGCGTTAGGAAGGGGCATGTCTAGTGTACCTACAGGACACCGAACGTCTTGTAGCATGTTGGCCTAGTGAACCAAGGCGTCGGAAATAAAGCTAGCTACCTGGGGGGTTGACTAAATGACTCGGGTTCGATCCCCGGATTGTTGCAGTATATTATTTACTTTAAAATCACTTGTTTCTATATTGCAAAATATGGAATCCCTTAGCTTCTGAGAAGTAAGTGAAATGTCTTTCTAGGAAGAGTCTAATAGACCCTTCCTAGAAGCCATGTGGGCGCTAGTCTTCTCCTACCACCCTTATATATACATATATATTTTATGTCGAGGAGCATTTATTTAAAAATCACAAACATGGATACATTAGCACAATATATCAAAGATTATGGATCTCCTCCAGCGCCAGTACACAGCAAGCATTTCCTCTCTCACTGGCCACGCTGATGCGCGGGAACATGAAAGTGGCCATTCATGGGTTCTTGGTGATATCAATGAGTCTGGAACCTAGTTCTTTGAGGAATCATGTGGAATTCTTTCCCAATGATCCCAAGGTCTCCATCCCACTGGGACAAATTGATACTGATAGTATGTGTGTCTGTACTTATTGATCTTGTACTCCTCCACATGATTTGCAGTACCTCTTTGTTGCCGGACACTTTGATGGATGTGGGTGTCAGCCAGCGTCGACACGCATGTATAGTCCTATGCTAAAAGCTTACCATTCTTCCAAGGATAAATGGTGATCCTGTCTGGGCGGTTTGCGGTATTGTGAGTATTGTTGGATGCTAGGGATTGGGGCTCTCTCTTGGCTGGGCATCCAGCTGTAGCAAAGCTCCTCTTTATGATGTCGTTGATTTTATTGTGTCTTGCATTCCAGCCCTTGGTTTTGGAGCAGTTTAAGCCATGTAGACCATATTGATCGGCTTGCACATTGCAGCAAATACACGTATATTCCGTGTGAATTTGGGCAGGAAAGCAAAGAGCCACTGCAATACGGAGGGTCTGTGGGTCGAGGCGTGTTCCCATTGGAGAATTGGGTACTGTTTGGATGAAGTCGCCAGAGTGATGTGCGCTCGCAGCTTGGAGATGGGCAGTCTTCCTGTTGGATGTTGCAGCCCTGAGGATGTTGGCATGCACCTTTTCAGTGATGGGGGCCATCCCAACTCGATTGTTTGTAGGCTATTGCTGGTTTTGGTGCTGAGTCACCAAGGTTGTCCGGAAGAATTTGTTTTATTAACTGGTCTGCTGATGTAGAAGAAGATAAAGCTGGTACTGCAATCTGGGAAGATTTGGGTACTCCCAGCACCCCCTTTCCCCAAGCTTGACTGGAAGTGAAGCTTGCAACCAATGTCCGTCTTCAAGGGAAAGATTCAGTACACTCTCTAGCATGGTCTTTAGGAGTCATATTTCTTGAGTTTTAGTCTGTTGAAGGCTGGAGATCATCTCAAAAAGTAGGTGAGTTTTGGGAAGGACAGGCACCTGGTGAGTAGGTAGAAGGCATCATGTCTTTCATTCTTCCTTCCATCCTTCTGAGGTCAGATATTTTTATTTTCCCAATAGGAGCACCAAGGAGTGCGCTATTGGCTGGTACGATGGCTCGTGCTCCTGGTAAAACAGCACTAATGTCCCAATTTATCTGTCGATTAGTAGAAACTATTTCACATTTGGTGGGGTTTAAAGATAGGCCCAGGCTCTCACTAATGTCCTTTCTGAATTCACTGGACAGTGTTTCTATGACGTCCTTGATGACCAGGCAGAAAAAAAAGGGGCTAGAGGGTCCCCCTGCTGCACACCCTCAGAGTCAATTTCATGATCCACAAAAAGTAGTTTAGAAGTCCCAGTATAACACGATTGTATGAAAGGATAGAGGGAAGGGAAGTGTGTAGAAACTGCTTGGAGAGCATTATCCCTTCTAAGTTGAATGCGTTGGCAGAGTCTAATTTGATCAAGGCTTTTTCAACTGACATATTATTGATGTACACTCTTGCTGCATGGGCTTCACAGCCTTGTTCAACCTAGGTTGTGGAACCTTAATTCGTTCCAGATGTCGGTTTGACAACCAAAATGGTCGACAACCAAACCAGCTTTTCCAGTTCCAGACCAAAAATGACAATATAATAATTTATTAATATTAATGTACTAACTACCACATAAAACAATGTATAAAATTATTCAGCAAACGGAAACTGTAAAAATAAATACTAAATTAAAGTATAACTGAAATACTGTAGAGTAAATGAAAATTTAACCGCCTCTTACCTCTCAGAGGAGAGCTAATGGCAAAATTCTATCGGCTTCAGATCTTGCGGGAGGAAGCTGGTAGGCCTACAGGTGAGATAATGGGTCTGCATGGTCAGTGTGCGCAGTATAAAAAAAAAATCCTGCAGCACGCAATGCTTGAGAAAAAACTGCAACCGTGTTTTTAGTTTAAAAACAGCGACTTTGCGGTGTATTTTCGTATGGTATTTATGGATGTATTCTCATTTTCTTAGTCTCATTTAATATAATAGAAGATATATTACAAAAATATACATGATGGTTTAAAGACGAAAAGTAGCTTGAAATTTAGCTCAGATTAGATTTAGATTTTGCCACCGAGTGGCTAGTTTGTGCACCCCATATCCATCCTGTGGACGGTAGCGCAAAAGCATATGAATACACAAAAGGCCTAGGAACTAGACCTTTTGTGTATTCATATACTAAGCAAATTTAGGGAATTTGCTTAGTATATCTGGTATCTTATTTTCAGTAATACGTTATCTTGACATGTCACATAGGTTATTATACTATCTATCTCTGTATTCCTCAATAAGTGTTCAAGACAGTGACCATATGCCTGATCACATAATTTACATTTGATTTGATCATCTGTGTGTCTCCCAAACTGCCAGAAGTACTTGTAACCAAGCCTAAGCCTGGCCACTACAACATCAGTCAGTCTGTTCACATTGCAAGTTGCTCCATAAGCATACTTATCTACGTTCATGTTATAGTGGGTTATATATCTACTCAGGCTTCTAAGTGCATTGCTGAAACATTCATTTTCATTATTTACTTATCTTCTAATATTATTCCTAATGCTAGACACAGATATTCCATAGTTATATTCTATATTCTCCTTCAGGGTACTCTTCTTCATGAAGGAGTAATCCAATGTGTGATGGGATCTATATAAATTGTTCATTAATTCCTCTTTCCCAGATTTTTGAGTATCTGTACCTGGTTTCTCCAATGAGCGTGTTGGAGTCATTATGTGAGTCAAGAGCCTTCAATGATGACATAGAATCATTAATGATTATAGTCAAGCTCAGTGTCATAAGTTAGTTTTAGTGCCATTAGGATTGCAAGCGATTCAGTTTGCAGTGTAGACAGACGCCCAGTTGTTAATTCTTATGCCTAACTCAACAAATTTATTATCGTTCTTAACTAGGGAGGTGGTAACAACAGCAGATGCAGCCCTGCCAGAAGACTCCTGTTTAGATCCATCATTGTATATAACTTGTGATAACTTGTTACTACCAGCTAGGCTAGAAATTTCTTTTTGAGCAGTTGCTTTAACAAGTGATTTAAGGAAGGGATTACTAGCAATGAGCTTCTTGGGAGGGGCTTGCAGGTATGTGATATTAAATGAACACATCTTCCATGGCGGGGTGAAATGCTCTTGTTGTCTACAGTGATATAGTTCATGCAGGTTGTAAAGCTTAATATAATTGCATGTTTTCACAATCCATTTAGATCTGTGTGTATTTACTTCTAGACATTTAGTAAGATTCATTGTGACGGTGTCTGATTCATTTCTGAACATTCTAATACCAAGTACAGTGTTAATCTCTATAATCCTATCACTGATACTAGAAATACCAAGCGCCTTCCTTATATTAAGAACCTTTGTAGGTTTGGAACAGCCAAGACTAATTCTGAGAGCTTCATTTTGCATTAACTCCAAGGGTCGGAGAGAACTTTCCCTAGCTAATATCAACATAGGAGAAGCATAATCAATTAAGGACCTAACATAGGCTATGTACATCGTTCTCACGATTCTCACATTAGCACCATAGTTGGGGCTCTAGCCAGCAACAGCTTTAAGAGCATTTAGTCTACCTTTGCATTTCTTTAGTGGTATGGTGGATTTCTTAAAGGGTACATATACACCAAGGTATCTGTAAGATTTAACATAGCTAATGTTTTCACCTTGCAAATGGATGGGTGGGGAATGTCGTTTGCTTGTCATTATCTTTGTTTTAGAGGAAGATATTATGAGGCCTAATCGATTACAAATTGCTTGAACATCATTAAGAATGGTACTCATCTACTAATGCCTTGTTCTATGGATCACAATGTCATCAGCATAGCTTATAGCTATATGTATAGGTGAGGCAGGTAGAGCATTTAGGAGAGCATTAATCAGAACATTAAATAGCATGAGACTGAGAACTCCTCCCTGCGGTGTATCTACGGACATTTCTTTAGACTCGCTTCTAAAACCTAGGTAGAGGACTGAGGACACTCTATTTGACAGGTATCCTATTATCCAGCAGAGTAGACTACCACCACTATTCATTTTGGCTAGTTCATGTAGTATAACGGTTCTGTTTGTGAGATCAACTGCACATTTTAGAACAAGAAATGTGGTAAAACAAGTAGAGGTGTGCGCAGTGAGAAAGGTGGAAATACAATTATGCACACTGTTACCTTTTGTGAACCCATAGAGATACCTGGAGTATACCTGGAGAGGGTTCAAGGGGTCAACGCTCCCGGGGCCGGTATGTGACCAGGCCTCATGGTGGATCAGGGCCTGATCAACCAGGCTGTTACTGTTGGCCGCACGCAACCCGACGTACAAACCACAGCCCAGCTGGTCAAGTGCTGACTTTAGATGCCTGTCCAGTGCCTGCTTGAAGACAGCCAGGGGTCTATTGGTAATCCCAATATATATGCTGGGAGGCAGTTGAACAGTCTTGGGCCCCTGACACTTATTGTGTTGTCTCTTATCGTGCTAGTGCCACCCCTGCTTTTCATTGATGGGATGTTGCATCGTCTGCCGATCTTTTGCTTTCGTAGGGAGTGATTTTCGTGTGCAAGTTTGGTACTAATCCATCTAGGATTTTCCAAGTGTATATTATCATGTATCTCTCTCGCCTGCGTTCCAGGGAATACAAATCAATGGACTTCTACCGTTCCCAGTAATTTAGGTGCCTTATCGTGCTTATGAGTGCCGTGAAAGTTCTTTGTACACTCTCCAGATCAGCAATTTCTCTTGTCTTGAAGGGGGGCAGTTAGTGTACAGCAGTATTCCAGCCTAGAGAGAACAACCGATTTGAGGAGACACATCATGGGCTTGGTGTCCCTAGTTTTGAAGGTTCTCATTACATATGCTATCATTTTCTTAGCAGATGCGGTATATACATTGTTGTGGTCTTTGAAGGCGAGATTCTCTTACATTATCATTTCCAGGTCCTTCACATTACTTTTTTGCTCTATTGTATGGTTAGAATTTGTTGTATTCTATGATATAGTTTTTATTTTCTCATGTTTTCCATATCTGAGTATTTGAAATTTCTCTTCATTGAATTTCATATTGTTTTGAGTGGCCCATTTGAAAATTTGATTGATGTCTGTCTTCAATGGAGGTCACTGTCATGGCAATTCGGGTGTCATCCGCAAAGGAAGACACGGAACTATGGCTTGGATTAATAAACACATAAGCAGTATAATGTGATCCTTTATTGACAAAGTTTCGCCCAAGCAGTGGACTTTATCGAGTCACAAACATATACATGAATATTTATAAGATTTAGTCAGGTGGAGAATGCTGGGTCAGGTGGAGAATGCTGCATGTGACAATCTTCAACGTAGGGTGATGGAGTCTAAAACCTTGGGTAGCTTTAAAAAGAGATTGGATAAGTATATGGGTAGACCTTCTTCAGTGTTCCATTCTTAAGTTCCATTTTTAAAGCTACCCAAGGTTTTAGACTCCATCACCCCGTGGTGTAAATATTATGTAGAAAATTTGTAAGTGTGGAAATTAAGAGTAAGTGTGGAGTTACTAAAAGTATTATTTAGAGGGCTGAGGTGGGGTTGTTGAGGGTTTGATAATTCAGAGAGGAAGGAGAAAAATGGGATGACTTTGAGGGTGTATAAATCTGTAGTGGAGTGGAGGAGGGGTATTGGTCGTCCTAGGAAGGTATGCAGGGAGGGGGTAAAAGGGGTTTTTGTGTTAAAGGGGCTTGGACATACAGCAGGCATGTGTGAGCGTGTTAGATGAGTGAATGGAGACGAATGGTTTTTGAAACTTGACGAGCTGGTGGAGCGTGAGCATGGTAATATTGTGTGAAGTGATTCATGGGAAACTGGTTAACCAGACTTGAGTCCTGGAGGTGGGAAGTACAATGCCTACACTTTAAGGGAGGTGTCTGTTATGTTGACTGTTTGGAGTGGCATCTGAACTGTCATATCTGCGCGCCTCTGCAAAGAGAGTGAGTGTGTGTGAACGATGATGAAAGTGTTTCTTTTTTTGGGTCGCCCTGCCTCTGTGGGAGACTGTCAGCGAGTTGAATAAATAAATAAATTATATATATATATATATATATATATATATATATATATATATATATATATATATATATATATATATATATATATATATATATAACACCAGAACTTTTAAAATAATGAATAATTTTATGATGAACTGGCGTAAAGCCCTTCTATCGCGCAACACAACATTAAATATTAAACATTAAAAACAAAACATGAAGCAAAGAGTACTATTAACTAATATTAAAAATTTTACTGCTCATATTTCGTGCTTTGAGGGAATTCTTCGAATTAAATATAAATCTCGAACACTGGAAATACGTGGGTAAACACAAATATGCATCAGTAATGCGCCCTGGGACGTTAATGATATACTGTTTGCGATTCCACTAATATCTGAAAACATAAGTAAAGTCAGCACTTTTTCTGATTTAGTACATACAATACAATATATACATTATATATATATATATATATATATATATATATATATAATATATATATACATACATGTATATATATATATATATATAAATACATACATGTATATATATATATATATATATATATATATATATATATATACATACATGTATATATATATACATACATGTATATATATATATACATGAATATATATATATATGTCGTGCCGATTAGGTAAAACTTGTCAATTAGCAAGAACTCATCTAAAATTAAGTCCTTTCTAAAAAAAATTCTTATACGTTTAAAAATATATATTTTTCATTTATGTTAATGTAAGAATTTATAATTTTGTACCAAGAGAAACTTTGAAAACCTACCTAACCTTATTACAACAAGCGCAATTTAATTTAGCCTAACCCAACTAAATATATTTTAGATACGTTAACATTAATTTAATAATAAACAAACACAATGAAATATATTTTTTTCGTTATGTTCAGAATCATTTTGGCGAAATTATTGCATACACAAATTTTCTCTTGTCTTATATGGCAAGGTGAGCGTTGCTATTTAAGCCAAAATCGCAAGTTTTACCTAATCGGCACGACATATATATATATATATATATATATATATATATATATATGAATATATATATACATACATGTATATATATATATATATATATATATATATATATATATATATATATATATGATGTAGGGCGTAATGACAGTAGTTTGTTGGACTATGTATTGGTAGATAAAAGACTGTTGAGTAGACTTCAGGATGTACATGTTTATAGAGGGCTACAGATATATCAGATCACTTTTTAGTTATAGCTACAGTGGGAGTAAAAGGTAGATGGGATACAAGGAAAATAGAATCAGTAAGTAAAAGAGAGGTGAAGGTTTATAAACTAAAAGAGGAGGCAGTTAGGGTAAGATATAAACAACTATTGGAGGATAGATGGGCTAGTGAGATGTAGGCAATGGGGTCGAAAATGTATGGGGTAGATTTAAAAATGTAGTGTTAGAGTGTTCAGCAGAAGTTTGTGGTTACAGGCGAGTGGGTGCGGAGGGAAGAGGAGCGATTGGTGGAATGATGATGTAAAGAGAGTAGTAAGGAGAAAAAGTTAGCATATGAGAGGTTTTTACAAAGTAGAAGTGATGCAAGGAGGGAAGAGTATATGGAGAGAAAAAGAGAGGTTAAAAGAGTGGTGAAGCAATGTAAAAAGAGAGCAGATGAGAGAGTGGGTGAGATGTTATCAGCAAATTTTGTTGAAAATAAGAAAAGTTTTGGAATGAGATTAATAAGTTGAGGAAGCCTAGAGAACAAATGGATTTGACAGTTAAAAATAGGAGAGGAGGTTATTAAATGGAGAGTTAGAGGTATCGGGAAGATGGAGAGAATATTTTGAGGATTTGTTAAATGTTGATGAAGACAGGGAAGCTGTGATTTCGTGTGTAGGGCAGGAGGAATAACATCTTGTAGGAGTGTGGAAGAGCCAGTTGTGGGTGTAGGGAAGTTCGTGAGGCAGTGGGTAGAATGAAAGGGGTAAGGCAGCTGGGATTGATGGGATAAAGATAGAAATGTTAAAAGCAGGTGGGGATATAATTTTGGAGTGGTTGGTGCTATTATTTAATAAATGTATGGAAGAGGGTAAGGTACCTAGGGATTGGCAGAGAGCGTGTATTGTTCCTTTGTATAAAGGCAAAGGGGACAAAAGAGAGTGCAAAAATTATAGGGAATAAGTCTGTTGAGTGTACCTGGTAAAGTGTATGGTAGAGTTATTATTGAAAGAATTAAGAGTAAACAGAAAGCAGGATAGCAGATGAACAAGGGGCTTTAGGAAAGGTAGGGGGTGTAGACCAAGTGTTTACAGTGAAACATATAGGTGAACAGTATTTGGATAAGGTAAAGATGTTTTTGTGGCATTTATGGATTTGGAAAAGGCGTATGATAGGGTAGATAGGGGGCAATGTGGCAGATGTTGCAGGTGTATGGAATAGGAGGAAGGTTACTGAAAGCAGTGAAGAGTTTTTATGAGGATAGTGAGGCTCAGGTTAGAGTGTGTAGGAGGGAAGGGACTATTTCCCAGTAAAAGTGGGCCTTAGACAAGGATGTGTGATGTCACCGTGGTTGTTCAATATATTTATAGATGGGGTTGTAAGAGAAGTGAATGCGAGGGTCTTGGCAAGAGATGTTGGCTAAAAGATAAAAAGCAAATACAAAGTGGAGTTGTCACAGTTGCTTTTTGCTGATGACACTGTGCTTTTGGGAGATTCTGAAGAGAAGCTGCAGAGGTTGGTGGATGAATTTGGTAGGGTGTGTAAAG